>JABCKB010000318.1:0-15010 GCA_013184455.1 Fusarium continuum
TAAGGCATTCTGATTCCTCGTGCTTCTAAAGTAGAAAAATGATGAGTCAGTCAAAATAATTGTCATATTTGTCTGTGTTACTGACTTGAAGGTCTTCTCTCAATGGCACCAACTTGACTTATATTGCAGCTTGCTAAACTCGCCCCCAACAAATCGTGTTGCCTGCTTAGGCCAGCCAGGATTGACTGTCTCGACCTTCAAAATATTTAAGTAGGTCAACTTTTACTTACGTCCTATCTACCAACAAGGAGATGGAGATGTGTTGTCACTGTTGCTTTACCTAGCTTCATATCAGTCGGAATGATGCTGAGTTTAGTATCTCGACTCAGGACACTGCGACAACCTACGCCAATTGCCAAGGCCATTGATTGCCAAATTCGCCGCGATAATTGGGAGCCGCTAGGCATATCTGCCACTCTACAGTATTTCAATAGCGTAGCATCAGCCTGTAATGCTTGTCTACTCCTAGGTTTAAGACGAAACAAAAAGAAAGAACACGACATAGGATAAGAAAGATGGTTTGATAAAGTACTAAAAAGTTTAATAATCGTACTGAGCCGCTTGGCTACCCTATAGTTATTGGTCCGTGTAATGTCAAGCCGTTAGCTTAAAAGGGTGAAATCCTAGTGGCATTTGAGATCTATATCTCAACGAGTTTCGCTTGATCAGCCTTAACCATCACCTGTCACCGAAGGACACTAAGAGCCCGGTTCTCAGCCGAAAGGCTGGATAGTTTCGATTTATCTTGTTGGCTGCTGGATCTTATGAGCACCTTTGGATTTCTGGACAGACTAACACTTGCCACAAAGTATTTTTGGACAGGTCTAGGTTATTGTGTTATGTAAATCCTTTCTCTAAGGTATGATGATACAGATTAAGAGGAGACTTTCCGTATTTAAATGCGACTATTAAGTAAGGTGACCTGTTTCAGTATCTCCGGCTAAGAATTGGATTTCAGTCACCTTCTGACGGCATTGCCCGCTCCAAAGGGCCTTGGAGAACCGAACTCTTGTAATGACTGAATATGTGTCATTTGGAGTCCTTATTCAAGAGGAGAATCGGCGTTGCTGACAACGAGAATATCTGCCGCTGAGTGGCCATTCTCTGGGTGATCTTGTGATGTCATTAAACACGATTGCACGTGATAGAGATTCGCGGACACGCTTCACGAAGACATTTTACGATGCGGTTTTTACGAATAGATTTTGTACGATGCTTAAATTTACGTCTGTCGCTAGTTACTCAGGCAACAGACCCCACTCAGGTGCCATCACATTTCACGTCTACGATGGGGATTTTGCGATGAGATTTTTGCGATACTCAAGTTTACGCGCTCACGTGACGCAGTCATCCCGCATTTCTGGCCATTCAATCGTCAACACCAAACACCTGCCCTCGTTCGTGGGCCATCATCTCCTGTGCCTTTCTTAACTGAGACCTCACTGCCGCTACGATCTTTGCGCGCCGCACCTCAAAGCAAATTCCCACACGCGACACGATCGAAATGGAAGACAACCACACTGAGAATGAGAACTCTGGGGCGATATCCACGTTAAACAAAGACCCCTCTGATGTCTCGTCGCCCACGTCTCCAGATCCCAAACTCTCGGACCAACAGATCGCCCAAGCTCTCAACGCGCACGAGCCTTCGCCTCAGACCAGACAACGCTTCGGTCGCGCTGCTCGACGGATTTTTGCGGTGACGCAGCAATGGCCATAGGAATGGGCTGTGGACTTCTTACCCAAAAAGCCGTGGAGCTCTAGTCTGTTGGAGCAGCTGGCACAGTTGTTGGAGGGCGTTTCCAAACCAGCAGTAACATCCACCGACGATACCGACGACGCCCAATACAGCGACAAGATTGAACGAGTCCGATCCACCCTCCTCGACAGCGCAGCTCGACGCGACAGTAGAAACCCGCAGCTGAAGCTGGACGACGTCCGTGTGGCCTTGGACTACTTCCACATCAAGGCTAAGAAGCAGAACGTGGCTGCACAGCGGAGGAGCACGAAGGGTCATCAAAGTTCGGTTGAATCGGGCGAGGAACTGGACGACGCTAATGCCGAGAGCGATGAGGACGGCAACGGCAACGGCAACGGCAACGGCAACGGCAACGATCGATCGAATGCAGTCGCCAAAGCGCTACGCAGCAACCGACAAATCCAACTCGAAC
The DNA here is from genome assembly GCA_013184455.1 of Fusarium continuum. NCBI lineage: Eukaryota > Fungi > Ascomycota > Sordariomycetes > Hypocreales > Nectriaceae > Fusarium > Fusarium continuum. The sequence goes on from JABCKB010000318.1 coordinate 2,172, forward strand.
AGACGCGAGCCGTGTCGGAGGCAGTCACTACAGGGCTGGGGAAACATTCTCATGGAATGCTTGACTCCATCCGGTCTGGGAAGCGCGCGCGGACTGTCGACGTAGAGACAGCTGGTGACATCGTCCTCAGCAGCCCCCTCGGTGTTGCAACACCCTCGCGCAGTCTCTGCGCCACGGTCTGTCATCCTTTTCCTTTTGTCGCGGCGCACTACTGACCCATCTACCTCAGTGGCCCCCCTTCTTTCGCCCAGCACACCTCCCCCACGCTGTCGCACACCTCCCTGCTACTTTGGGCACGCTGGAAAAACGAAGCCAAGACGAAGCGTTCACCTGCAGCCACAAGATTGACGAACTCCAAACGCGCATTCTCATGAACGAAGACTCCATCCACCATTCATCAACCGATGTGACTCGCGCAGCTCTCGACAGCCATCGCCAAGCTCTACAGGACAACTTGAAGGGAAAGGAAGTCATTGAGAAGGGCAAAGCATTCTTCGAGCAACACCACTTGGAGATGGCCTTGGATGCGAGCAATCTTGCCCAAGCTGCGCAAAGCTACGACAGGCGCCTTTCCGATTATGATGAGTCAATTGCACAGATGGGAACCGAGATCCGGCGCCTTGAGGAGAAGCTCCAGCATGACACGAAACGCGCATCAGCGGCACGACTCCAGCTCGAGATGGACAAGGCGGAAAAGCACAAGGTGGAGCAGTATGGGCACGCTGCCACCCAAAAGTCTGCTTACTACCGCGTCATCGGGGCTTTGCTTGATCTCGGGCCTTCTGGTCTGGCGACCTTGACCGAGACTCTCCAAGGGCGCAACATCTCATTGCTCGACATGGCTGACGAAGTCCGACCTGCAAACAGGATGCCCGTCGACCCGGCCTTGGGAGAGGGTTTTCACTCAAGGATCTCACCATCTAGTCGATCAATAGATGAGACACCTCAGTAGTTTGTCTACTCATTTGTCGGGAGAGGGAAGGTGTTGATAGTCACAAAGGTAATGTTGTCAACAGGATCGCGATTGCTCGCTGCTTTCGTACGGATGTGCTGAGGTTAAATGGAGGGCCAGTGAATTTGGCAGGTTGTCTCTTGCGATGAAATAGTGCGGTCGATATGCTTGAGTGTCAGTGTCAGCCCTTCATAGTGAGATTGCATGGGCATGTAATCTTTGTTTCGAGATGCGCAAGTAAATCGTGTATGTCACCTCCGACAATCGATAGTCAATTTAAAAGAATCAGGTCTGTCATTGCTGTTGGGACTCTACTTGCGTAGGCTTTATTAGGTGAGCAGAGAGGCACGACTTGGCTTGAAGAGGGTCCATTCAACCATTCTACGATTCTTCGACCACCACCTCAATTCTCAATTGTCGAATCTATAAGCCTCACCATAAGCTGCTTTGTAATTTTGGCAGGAATACTGATTGTTAATCGCGCAGCCTTGCATTTCCAGAAGCGTTGAACTGGCCAATTCCAGCCCTAAGAAACGACCACTCACATATCGCGTGAGTATGCAGGCAGCATTTTTCCAATGTCAGATAAGTACTAAGCAAATTATAGCCGCCCCTCCATATGGTTTACTACGTAGTGAACTCACTTGCGACGCAGAAACGGCACATCGCAATTACCATCGTAATTTTGCAGATGAGCCTGGAGTCTCATCTTATGCATTGGAGGAGTGCATATCCACTCCGCGTCTTCCCAAACATCGCGTGGTAACTCATGAAATACCGTTCTACTAAATGAACTAACTATTAAGGCAGCGCCAGCATCAAGGTCCGCCTCACGGGAAAGTCAAAAACTGAACGCGAATGGAATGCGTACTAGTATGAGGCATTAACAAGGAATGGGATAGGAATTGATGACCATAGTTAGTTATTGTGAATGCGTCAGCGTCGTAGAAAGCGCAAATGCGCCTGTCGTAAAATGCGTCCATGGTCTGCCTTGCATGATGCCTGCGCGTCTTGTGCGCGCCTAAATGCACCAGCGTCATAAAATGTATAAGCTTCCGTCGTAACATGTACAAAGTGGTGGGGCCCGTGACAGTTTTTCGGCTCATCGGGCTAATTGCATATCGTTTGACGCACATGATTGGTTCTGACCACCCCGTCTGCCCCACCTGGCCGATCTTACCATTCCAGCTCACAACCACGTGACTTGGTCCGCTGTGGTCCGCTGTACAACCCAATTAAAAAAACAAAGCAACTACTGAGCTCTTCTTTCATACTTCTCGTTTCTCGTGTTCTTAGATCGATCGTGTCAGGAACGAGCTGTTACTCTGTATAATAAATATCAGCTTGAGCATTATTTGATCATAATCTTAGAGAGTTTAGCCAGCGTCGTGACAGTAGGCACATGAGCTCGAGGTCTCAACTTCCAGTCACGTAGAGGTCTATATTTCCCTCGTTGCTCGAAATCCCTCGATCGGTTATGGAACCTCCTCGTCATCGAGAGTCATGGCAGCGATGGTGAGTGAGAGCTCCGACCTGCCAAATTGTTACGTGTGTGCCAATGGCCGGCAGAGAAAATCACGCTATTACATTGTTGTACGAACCATGAAATCCGTGTGGCCGAGTCTAAGTCGCCTGCTTTCCTATCATACAATGAGCAACTGCATGACTTGCAAGCAATCCTCATCTTTACACTCGTGATTGATTCTTAAAACGTAATGACTAGTTTCATTTCAGAAGAACCTGATGTATTGTATACATGATGGAAATCATGCAAAGCTTTCTTCGAAGGACGCATTCCCTATCCAACGAGTGAACAAAGTACTCCAACACGCAGCCGATAATACAACTAAAGCAACCTGATATCTAAGCGGCGATGGATTGTAGATAAATGTTTTCTCACATGGTGATACTCTCCTTTATGCTTCTTAGGAGCTACCCTAGCCTTTTGATTTCTCGCTCTGATCATTACTATAGTTCTCTGACCTAGCAGCAAATACGGTGCATAGGTGGATAAAATTTGTTGCGTTGAGTTAAGTTGGGGGTTTTGACCACCTCTTTTCAAGTAGGGAATTATTTGCTGTAATTCTTCAACATTGACAATAGATCTGCCGATTGATGTATTCGATGGCTCCCGTTCCATCTAATGCCCAGTCAAACATTTGTATCACTATTGGTTGATGATAATTCCCGACGATAAAAAGTCGTTACTGGTCAGTAAAGGTTAAAGAGTATTGAATCGTCATTGTAGTCAAGAACCAGTTCTCGTGATTGAGAGTGAGCCGACCGATATGCCATAATTTTAGCTAACCTGAAACGGGTAACTAGGTATATTTTGGTCAAATATGGCGTTGTACTGGCAGATTAAGGGGTCTGGTATGGGAGGTGTGGCGTGACGATGTGTATTTCTGTAAGCCCCGACCCATCGACATTCTAAGGTATCGGGTGTGACATCTGTTTTCCCTAACCATTGAGAGAGATCGCATTCACAACGTCTGATTTCCAGGTGTTCGTACAACAAATGGATGAAGGGTTCCTAGACCAGCCGTTTGACCACTCCTGTCTTTGGAACACTCCAGAGTTCTAAGGCGGTTAACTATATGCAGGTCAGAAGATTGATCAGGCAACGACTTGGCTATTAGATCGATACCGGGCACGAGAGTAGCATTAAGTAGACGGAGCGAGAATCTCAGGAGATCTTAAATCTTGGTTTGCCGTTTGTCGGCCTTGTGGACGAGGTTTCAAGATATTGCTGGTAAGCTTGACTTCTTTGTTAGTAGTTTCCATAGATTGTCAATCATGTTACTGACTTACTGGCCAATAGGCTTTTATAGTTCGCCGCAAGTTACGCAAACTTCCATCCGCTGCAACCAAACCAGAACTAGCCAAGATAAGCTTCGTTTCTGTCGCTATAACATCGCCGCACTTATTTCTTGGTATATGTGGGTTTTTAATGTCTGCTTGTGGAACGTGTTGGCTCTGTATAAATTTAGATTGAAAGTCTTGACTGCCTGGTTCTTATAAGGCTGTAGTTGGCGAGCGAAAACCACTTGACGAGTGGATTAGTGCAAAGGAAAAGGGTGAATGCCTTTCAAAGCTTAGGTCATCCAAAAGGGAGGAAAGCGAGACGCAACACGCAGCACTTATTGTTGTCTATCTGTCAAAGTATTGCAGCGTGATGAAATTGAACGGCGGCATGCGAGTCGTTTTAGGCTGTAGTTGAGGCTGTTTAGCTAGGTATTCCTGGTGAAACACCAGGGGACTACAAGTACGCTCGCCGAGCAAGTATCTGCGATTGCAAAATTGCCAAAGATCATGCTCAAGATGGCTATTATTGGTATCATGTGACGTCTCGTAGATTAAATGCTGGATCCTCCACCGCAGCAGGTGGTGAGATGCAATGGCCTAATGAGAAGAACCGTGATCGAATACTGTCATGATGCTTGAAGTAGGTTAAACCCTTGAATCATGCCGTGGTATATCCATGTAATGCAGCTACGAGCAGCACCAATGATGAAGAAATAAGGTGATGGGCTGTTTCAGATTTATTACGTGCTGGGACCCTCAGGGTGACTGCATCCATCTTTAGGACTCGCTTCATGACCTTTATCGTAGAATTATCACACGGCCGGCCAACAACTTATTTAGATATGACGCATGTCTCGGTCTAAGTGGTGTATTAAATACGGGCTATTTCGCAGTAAACACTTAACGTCGAAAGGGAAGTGATTATCGTGTAAGAATTACCAATTAAATGCCAAGTGAAATGTATCCTATGGACGGCTTTTTAGTTTCCAATATTGATTCATGCGAATATCGGTTTTTTGTTTTTGTTTTTTGAAGGCAATCGCGACATTTTCGCCAATTCCTTTTTTAGCCGAAACTCAGAAGCTTTGACAACGAGGGCAGACATCGTATATTATCTGGTCACGAAAGATCATACTGTTCCTGAGAAAGAGCGTCGCCGGTAGTGATATGGATGCATGTCAGCTAGCGCCACAGATCTTGGCACAAAATCCCACAACAGCAACGAGATATAATGGGAATCGAAGAAAATATTCAAAACAGAGGGCGCGTGAAAATACCTCCCAGAGCACAAGCCCCGTCTTGTCTAAAAATCTGGTTGGGACCGCAAATCCATTCACGCTCTATCAGCCGCATCGTTGGCAGATCACACAGCACTCGACCATACTGAACATGTAGTATAATTTGAACTATTGCGCGGCCCCGAGTGAAGCTCCCTGAGTACCTTGATCATGAATTCGATGTCATGGAGAAAGCAATAGACGCCCTCGCCTACGCTGGCAGACTACTCTAGTAGAAGACGTTGGGGCCAAGCCAAGTGAATCCGATTTCCAACCCAAATCGAAAAACTGCGATGACAGTCCTGTCGTAGATAACAAACAAGGCGTTGTTCGACGACAGCAGTAGACGTGACAACCTAAGAATTGGACAATCAGCCGCCGACCAGCTAACTAATAACTAATCAAAACCCAAGGGCACCCGCTGAAGTCATATCTTATATTAATGGCGCTAATAACGTCTAATATAACTCATATACAAGGAACCAGAGGAAGGAAACTCCCATTCTGATCCCTATGTAAGCCAGCGCCTTAAAAGATAAACGCGAGAAACAAAGCCGCGATGCAAACTCTAGGGCAGTACGAGAGCGTGACATTTAATGAGAATTTGACTGCTGGTTTGCAATTTCTGATAGCTGTTTTACCATCGTAATTCTTTGACGGCAGGTTTACGACAGCGTTTCTACGACATCTCTTTTACGATGACTCTTTTACGATAGCGTCTTTACGATGGTGCGCACTTCTGTGAAACAACGACGCTTTTACGACGACGCTTTTACATCCTTAATATCAATCCCTAATATAGTACGTCAGCATCTGGAATTGAATGTCTCGCCATGGTAGAAAGATTTCGAATCACTCCGGTGCGATCTTTCGAGATAGGACACCTGTTCCGTAGGAACAAGGTTTGGCTGTAGCCCCAGCACAAGTCTTCACATCCGGTGTCTTTGCAATTCTGCTCTAAAATGCAGCAGAGTAATCGACGGAAATAAGAATTACAAGTGCTTGGACCCATATTTCTGAATGTTGGACGACTCCTTTTCTCACGATATCGCTAGTTGCGTGCAAATCCTGGGGCAAGTCGTGTCGAAGTGCGCAGCGAGAATTGAGACTGCCTTGCGGGCTCGTACTTCTATGATAACGGGGGGCGATTGAATATATGATATGAGGGCAAACATGGCGAGGAGGTGCAATAGCAGGTTTCTGCTATCTCTTTGTCTCACACGGACAAAAGCTGGGGTTAGCGAACTCTACGCTCAAGAGCAACAGACGGCATGCCGGTTGATAGATGCCAAGGTATTTTCAGGCATCTCGAACAGAAAACACCGGTGGATTTTCTTACCGTTAGTGGATAAGAAACCTGTAGAGTTCTTACCGTCGTCCTTTAGTAGCTCTGAAGTAAGATAGAACGCCGAACATAACTCCGCCGAAAAGTGTCTCATAAAGTATGTGTGCTTCACAACTACCAAAGTATGACCCTAAGCGTACGTTTATTGATTTAACAAGAAAAATCTAGTCGAGAAGCCATTTCAAGCTCAAAAACTTTGGTGAAAGCGCAGGCAAAAATGCTGCCCCGGTGCTTATAAGCCACCAGACATGCAAGTAACCTGACATTAGCCATCAGTAGCTTGGTTCATCTTCCGCGTGGACAAAATGCTTACAAAACTGGCCACGCCAAAGTTAATATTTATGACTATCAACAAGAGAGCTTGCTTAAGCTAGGGTGATGAAGTTACAACACCCAAGCTGGGACTGTTAAGCCAATATAGCAAGGCCAAGATCTTTAGGCTAAGGTGATCAGGCCGGGGTACTGAAATAAAATTGCTTAGGATATAACATATGTTTTCGAATAAGCCTGATTGAGCGGCCTGCAAAATAGATGTTAAACGGGAGACGATTCACTGATGTATCAGGCACAGGTATTGACTCTGGAACACTGCAACTTGAATGCAACAGGATGGTCGGCCATAAGACGATAATTTTGTCTAGATATTCCGTCTCAGTTCAGACTCTCTATCACGACGTAACACAAGGTCTTTCACTTGATATCCTTAACCTCAAACGCATCGATGCAGCTATATAGATATATGCCAATGTGTGGTGATGCTAGGAACTTTCCTAGAAGAATGTGGCGCCTGGAATAGTTAGCGATTGCTGTAATCAGTCCCCTTTATTAGCAGCTGTACTGATGACATGGTAAGCTGGATGAAATGGAAGCAATTGACTGTCATCGCGAAATCACCCAGTAGCCAGCAGAGCACAAGAGTTCTTGACACTAAGCAATAGTTTCAAAGCAGATACTTACGAACCGAGCAATGTAAAGTATCGGGTCGTTCTTGGACAAAGTTTCGAATGAGGAATCGTTCTTAAAATCTTGTCACGAACTGTAATAAGGTCCCATGGAGGTCTCGGGTTATAATAAAGACTGATCCTTTGTTCTTCATAGTCGTGTACAAATGATGAAGCCATACAAGAGCAAAGCAGTGTCACGGATTCCATGGAAGCAGACGCTTCACGACTACTCTGTGTATTGTGTATTGTTGCAACCGATTACTCAGGCAACCGGCGAGAGTCCACAGGTATAAGATTTGAGATTACACCTAGATCTGAAGCGGTTAGCTGAGGCTCGGTCCTGTAGCGCATCCTCTTCGACGTCTAATGAGTACATGGTATGCGTAACTTGTGATGAACTGGCGCGAACCAGCAGCAGAGACATTTACATGCTGCCTGATCTCTTCTGCCTTTAATACAGATAGGGAAATTAACTCATTTAAGGTGAACGTCGCCGTTCCCAAATCAACGTACAGTCCTTTATGGGGTAAACGAGCGAAGAAAAAGTTGCGACGGGCGATGCGAAATTGACGTTAAAGTACTGCCTCTCGCACCAATAATATGCTCTGAAGTCAGTCCACCATCGGTTACAAGTAACAAAGATGCAATTGGGAATATTTTCTGTGCTCAGCGAACAGCTAATTCTTTATCGATGCCCTGCATTCGATTTAACAAGATTTCCTCCCTGTACTGCGACAAAACGCTGGCGAAATGAATCACTCCCATCGACAGCTGGCCACATGGTATTCGACTCGGCCATAAAGTAAGGAACCTACCCTAGTGCACGATACTGGCCAGCGCTTGGAACATCGGGGAATTGTCGTTGCAAGTTTTGGTAATTGTGTTGGTTCAACCGGAAATATTCACGACTAAGATAATTTATAGGAGCGTTAGTATCAGGCTGCTCTATAGGTCTCTGGAGAACAGGGTAACCCAGTTTGGTAGTGAGTGTAGAATAGTGTCACTGTCGTTACGCGATTGAGACCACAGTGAACGTCACCGGGGGGGTGGGTGTCATGGAACCACAACAGAGACTCTGGACACAGTTGATCTTTGGCCCTTGGCTCGCAGCAAATAATATGGTCAGTGGAAGAATAAAAAAACCTACAGATGGCAGAAGACTGAAAACAAAAATGAATGACATGTAGGAAAAGGAGAGTACGCGACTAGACCTTGAATCGCCTGAAACGACCTACTACTAGTTACCTTTTACCATGCTGCCCATCCCTGAAATAGGGTTCACCACCCAATGGCAGCATCAATTCCACAAGATATCGCGACTTGAAGTGAGAAAAATACATTCACCGGGCATCGAACAGATAGAAGGTGTTCACTGTTAACTTCCGACCATTCTGGCACAGTACAATCGTCGACCGTCATTTTTCACAACGATTGATACGTAGACGCCCATTTTATGAGGTCACATCGCACATCTCTTATATCGAAACGTCTTGTTGTAGAGCATGATGCAAGACTTCGGGCGCCCCGCAAAGGCGAATTAATACAATCGGAGGTTGCTGACAGACTGGTGGGAATTCATAGTAAATTTCATCCCATCGTTCACAGTGGTCGAGGAACATACTTCTGTTGTCAAGCTGATCCCTTGTAGGGTCATGAGGGTGAAACATATTCCCAAAGGCTGGCCTGACCTTCAGAAATAGAGGCTATGCCTTGGCACTTCCTTCGTTCAGGTGCAGGTGATCACTGGACCTCCATCCGTCCGCTAGTTGTATCGAGGAGGTACAGGTTCTTATTAGTCCATAAATCCTCTGAGATATAATTGACCGTTTTCAACGCCGTGAAAGTCTAAGCATGCATAGCCCCTTTCAGCCCAGAACTAAGGGTTAAATATTGCTAGAGCAATAGACAATATCATTTGTAAAGGCGTTTGTTTCTTCGCGGTAAACAATGATAGAGTACATTTGTACCCGATTGAGAGAAAAATGAATGTCCGACATGAAATATCACAAGAAGGTGAAAGACTCATCTTACTGGATCGGGTGAGAGGAAACACCAAAGAAAACAAATCAGGTCAGAATTAATACCAAGTCAGGGTACAAAGTGAAATAACCAAATTGTGCAAGCAAGACTGGCATTCGTTTTACTTGATGTGACAATGATTAACTTCTTCAGATTGACCTCAACGTGTCTACCGCATTGCTTACAAGCTGTTGCAATGATTTCCTGACATGGGGGATACCTTGTTGTGGCCGGCAAGTGACTTGTCTGATGTGATGGCAAAGGTACATCGACATAGGAAATTAGCAGGTAATTAAACAAGATGAGAATGGTACATTGAGGTACATTGAGGAAATGGGATTGATATTGATAAAAAAGTTCTCTTGAGTAGATTCGAAGGAGTCTTTTAGCAAAGAGACCGCACAGCCACAGTGGCACAATTAGCCAATGTTGCGGTACCAAATATGCTGTGAGACACGCAACAAAACTAGTATCAATACTTGGAGCTTAGTGCAGAAAACGTGTAGACAAGTCAGAGCTGGGTAGTTTAACAGACAGGGCGTGACTGGTATTGAGAACAACCAAAGCTCGGGAGGTAGTACTCATGCCTCGAAGCCACTCACTGAAATAGATAAAAGGTGAAGATAATAATCACAGACAATGGAATCTAGAGGGTGATGTTTCGAAGATAGCAACGCACATAAAAGTGCAAAGGCAACGAGGCCGTTGCAACAAAGGTAGAATGCATGTCAAGAGGGGGCAGCGTTTGTCCTTTTCATTTTTTGTGGTAGCTGGCTACAAGTATCATATACTCAATCCTATATTTATCTACTAACAGTTACGAATAATTGAGTGAAGAGAAAAACGGCATGCCTTGCGCATATAGACGCCTTTACTAACTTTGAAACTCAACTAAAACGGGAAGAGTCGTTAAAATTAGCAGATTTGCCGAGGCCACAATCGTCTGCGACATTGTCTTCGCAACCAGAATGTGGCCCATAGTATCAACTACCACAGAAAGAACGCAGTCGGTTGGATTGACTGCCAGTCAACCACCGTATCGTCTGGTCATAAACACATTTAGTTTATCCCAGGCGTTTGTCTGACTTGCTAGCGTGAATCTTGAATGACAAACTGAAAGGTCTTCTTTCTTGCTGATGATGGTGTGCTTTAAGCTTGCGCTGTAAGCATGAAAAAGTCAATCTTTACGTGTGTATTCGTTTATCTGTCTGCTCCTATCACACTGTGTTAACGAAACTATTGACTATGCCTGTATTCCTTAGTGGTAAAGGGGCCTCGATAATATGTCGCAAGCGAGACCGCAACTCATACTAGATGGTAAGGGAATGGTTGAATATCCACGAGCCCGATATGACTCAATGACAGAGCGACCGGACTATAATAACCAAGAAGCCCTCAGTGTCTCGAGTTCAATCTAATTGAAAGTTGCGTTGTGCCTGCGTCAGTGCGGCAATCCTAGTAGACTTAATTTGGTTGTTTCTCTCTGTAAAAAAGTCAGGTTGAAGCAAAGAAGTATCAAGATACCCGATCCCACAATCTCGATCGAGATGCATGCTGGCTGCAAGTGTGTTTTCAACTTCTGGATGACTTCGCCCCCATTCGGACCAGGCTGGTGTGCCATATAAGCTCACAAAGGCTTAACATGATCAATATGAATCACTCTGGATAAAATAAGAGAGGCATGGGCAATATGACCAGAGACCGCCCTTGAGAGAGCTTTAAGCAGCACCCTTAACTCAAAGTCAAGACGCCCATTTCATATGAGCCAAAATCCCAACTCGAGAAGATGACTAAACGTTTTTCCTCGACGCGATTCCCAACACGTAGATAACTTGCGACAGGTGTTTCGTGGCTCGCAGGTTTAATTCACAGTTCAAGTTGGAATCCATGATAACTCAAATCGGTCAGATGCCGTTACATTAAAGTCAACGAAGTTCTTTCCGGACTCTAGTTCAGGCTGACATTAGGCAGTAATAGCCACGTACGCCAGCCTCCCTAGTGGTCCAAACTTTCCACATTTTCATCTAGGCCTCCTAGCAGCTGTTGCGCTTCTCACTTAGATCCAGACTCAATTTGACGGCGGAGACAAATAGTCTCAGTCCAAAATAAAGACGTTAATGAGAGTAAAATGGAGGTAGTCAAAGGCCTTCGTAATGATAGAGGTTGACGGCAAAATCTGCCATTGGAGAAAAACCCAGCACAGGAAGAGCATTAGGAGGCTCACGCTCGACAAGCTTTAAGTGCCCTTGATTGGGGCGACAAGCCAAGACGTAAGTGAGATCAGTTTGGTGGTGCGAGTTGAAATACAAAAAGGGATGAAATCCTAGTGGCTATTAAGACCTATATCTTAATAGCGCGAGAGATATTGCTGGTTGAGTCTCCAGCATTCACATCAACTGTTGACAGGGACCCTAAAGGCACTGCTTCATTATCCTTACTCTCCACGCCTAGTTAGGGCCGGAAAGGGGACAAAAAGAGCAGGCAGCATGACAATAATTAGATAGGTTATATGTAGCAAAGGTTAAGGCACTGGCTTGTCATGGGAATGTGCGGTCTTTTATCCAGCTCTTGGTTATTTGTCATTTCTTAATCTGATTTGTGCTGAATAAACTCTGGGTCTCCGTGAGATTTTGAGGCGACTGGAGAATTTATTCTGACAGAACATCCCTCTACGTTTTTTTGGTTCCCAAACCCGCAAAGACACAGATATCTATCTTGGAGGAAACACATGTCGAGATATAAGTGCCCGGGATTGATCGCAAGGAGTTGGCGATGTCAAAAGGGAAAAAACCGATAGACCTCAAGAGCATGCATCTCCTGGAAGTTCTGCACTATTCCCTGCCTTTCCGGACTAAAGACTGGATGAAATAAAACAAGAATATACAAAATATAATTCTCAAGATTTATGCTATGTTACATGTTTCTATAGGTTCAGACTAAAGCTATTTCATTAAGCTTAACAGCTATAGAAATTGACGCAGTTCTTCCCCTTATAGGTTTTATAATATATTATAATACTCTTATTATTAACTATTTAATCTTGCTTCTGACTTGTACCTGCACCACAGCTGTATTTTAGGAATGATACCGCGCATGGAGATGTGTATTTGTCTTAAAGTATTCGTGTATATAGAGAATCTCTCTAACCACAATGAAGGCCATGGCCAGTAATGATGTCTAGTCGCAGGGTACCACACGAAATAAGTTTCCAGCGCTGAGACTATCATAGAACACAGGGTTTGCGATTGGTTTACAAATATGCTCTATCAGCATGTCAAATAAATGGTTACGTCTCGAAGGTCAAGCTTCGTTTTGTCAAACTTTGTCTGTCATTAAAGCTTGACCCTTTAATTCCCGCGTGCTGATGGATATCAACGGTGTAATGAGAGCTAATAAGCTGGATTTGGTCTTTTGAGTTATAGAAAGCTTAGAAATCAGATAATGTCAAGGAATGCCTTCCCGTGATTGGCTGAGCTTAGCCCCTTTTATGGGGTGCT
>JABCKB010000319.1:0-54044 GCA_013184455.1 Fusarium continuum
TCGCTTCTGTTTTTTCACCGCCCGGTTTGTTTGATGCAAGAGTTATTGTGATTCGTGGCCGCAGAGCCCCGCCTTAAAAAAAAAAAAAAAAAAAAAAAACATTTGCTTATCGTGATTTCTCTGAACCCTAGTATGCGTTGAGGACACGTTCCGGGATGTTGAGGCCAATTTGACACCGAATGGTGACACGAAAATTTTGATTGTCACAGATCGCCAAGTACCGTTACCTCATACGAGAGAACGCACCTGACACTGGGGGCTGCTGACGGAAGTACCGCACTAACAATTTCCTGGTTTTGCAACATGGCTACAAGGCTACTAGTCCTAGACCTGGTTCGGACATCCACTCCACATTCACTGCGAACATACTCAGAAACCAGCCTCACTTGGGCTTCTCTAGGATTCTAACAGGATCGTCCATGGTCTCGCCTGCTTCTTCTCCCTATCCATGCAGGTGAATAGCAGAGAGAAAAAAAAAGAAGAAGAAAAAAGATTCGGGATTTATCTAAGCATTTTACTGTGTTGAAAATGTGATAAAAAGGCATTTGAGTGTGCCGTTGAGTGTGCCTTTTTTGTTTTGTTTTTAGCGACCCACCTGCCATGCCAGGCTGGGCCTTCTAGCCTTGAACGTCTTCGCACTGCAAAATTCGCTTGGTAGAGATTGCTTATGGAGTTGATCAGAAAGGTAACTCAAACCGGTGCTTACATCAAGACGCATGCTCAAATTTGTATCAACCTGGTATTGCACGCGATCACCATGGGACAAATTCATACTCCCACTACGGGACTTTTATCTTCGTTAGAAGTGAAAGATGTTACGTTATGTCCTACTACATAGTCCGCGTTGGAAACTATCCCGACTGTTCAAATGTAAGCATGAGACAGACGTATTAATCAAACCATACCCACGGAATTCGCCAGGACCAGGCACTTTCCACATGTTGGAGGTTCTAGATCTTGACCATTCCTTGTCAGTATTTGCTCACATGTTGATTGGACGAAGTTCACGCGGCTCAAGTGTCCGTCCTTATCTTGCGTGTTGCCGGCTATAAAGAGACACAGACCACACTGATGAATCACAACTCTGCTCATCACGCATCGAATTGACTTCTATGTTCCTTTCGAGTACAGATTTGTTCAAATCAAAAGCAATATCCATTTTGTAGCCTGACCTCTACTCCTATATGCTCCGAATAACAAAAACCTTCGCCTCTCCTGCATGCGGCCTTCCGCCAGTTTCCTTTCCCCGACACGCCGAGTATGCACGCATCCAGATATATAAATCAGGTATCATACAGAACAAAAGAGGGGGGAAAAAGACTTTCCAAAAATATAGGTGTTTTCGCTTCTTAGGTCAGGTAGTATTTAGGACCCTCGCCTCCTTGTGGCACCTGCCAGTTGATATCTTGGTGAGGCGCTTTGATGTCGCATGTCTTGCAGTGGATGCAGCTATTTTTGTTAGTACCGCGTATCGACTTAGAAGAGGTTATACGGAAGTGAAATTGTACTGACTTTTGCGCGTTGATCTGGAACCGCACGCCGTGGGGCTTGGACTCGTCCTCAACATACTCGTACACGCCAGCCGGGCAGAACCGGTTCTCCAGGCCCTTAAAAGGCGGGTATGTTGTTTCGGTATGGGCATCCCAATCCTTGACTTGCAAATGAACAGGCTGGTCCTCCTCGTGGTTCGTTCCAGTTCGGGATACGCTCGTTAGGATATCAAAGGTGAGCTTGCCGTCGGGCTTCTCGTACTCGATCTTGGGGGCCTTGTCGGCAGGGAGGGTCGCTGCGTGGTCGGGGGTCTTGTGCTTAAAGGTCCAGGGAACGCGGCCCTTGAAGACGTAGGCCTCGAGACCCGAGTACATGATACCGCCATAAAGACCGAGAGGAGTATGGAAGGAGGGTCGCATGTTGCGCACCTCCTTGAGCTCCTTCCAGATGGGAGAGTCTCGCAGCTTGTTCTCATAGTCATACAGGAAGACTGTTCCCTCATCAGTCTTTTCGCTGATGGCAGTCCATGCTGCCTCGGCGGCCAGTATGCCCGACTTCATAGCGTTATGAGTGCCCTTAACCTTAGGAACGTTGACGAAGCCAGCCGAGTCACCAATGAGCGCGCCACCGGGAAAAGCGACCTTGGGAATAGACTGGAAGCCACCCTCGATAAGGGCGCGAGCACCATACGAAATGCACTTACCGCCCTCTAGGACATCGCGGAAGAGGGGATGACGCTTGAGCTTCTGGAACTCCTGGTAGGGCGACATCCAGGGGTTTTGGTAGTCCAACGAAACGACGAGACCGATCTGAACGAGGTTCTCGCCAAAGTGGTACATGAAAGAACCACCATACACATCTTTGGGCAGAGGATAGCCCATTGAATGTACGACCAGTCCCTTTTCAAACTTGGCAGGATCAATTTCCCAAACCTCCTTGACACCGAGACCGTAAGTCTGGTGCTGGCTATCCCTCCGCAGGTCAAACTTGTTGATAACTTGCTTGCTCAAACTTCCGTGGCAGCCTTCGCCAAACATGGTGACTCTAGCGTGAAACTCCATGCCTCGCTCGAATGTTTCCTTGGGCTTGCCGTCACGGCCGACACCAAGGTCATTGGTGGCGACACCCTTGACAGAACCATCTGAAGCGTAGACGACTTCAGACGCAGCAAAGCCAGGATAAACCTCGACGCCGACTTCTTCAGCACGCTCACCAAGCCACTTTACAAACTGATTCAAGCTAACAATGTAGTTTCCGTGGTTGGACATCTGGGGAGGTGCCGGGATAGGAATCGCAGAGTTCTTGGTGAGGAATCGCATACGGTCATTACCAGCGGGAGTAGCGTGTTCGAATCGGTTTGGGTTGTCCTCGTCGAGCCAGTCGGGAATGAGTTCGTTTATAGAGGTAGGCTGGATGACGGCTCCAGAGAGGATGTGGGCACCGAGATCCCCAGCCTTTTCCAAGACAAGCACACGGAAATCCTCATTACCAGCTTCATTAGCAAGTTGCTTGAGGCGAATAGCAGCGCTGAGTCCTGCGGGACCAGCTCCTACGATGCAGACGTCAACCTCGTCGGACTCGCGCTCGACGCTCGCGGGGTCAAAGTCTTTGTCGTCGTCTCGGAGGCGAGAAGTAGTGCTGAAGGCGCGAGAAGCCATTGGCACCGTTGCGGCAGACCAAACAGCTGTACTCGTCCTCCTTGTGATGGAGGATCTGGCAGAAATTGTGGCGGGACAGAAGCTGGATCTGGCGGGACGCAGCTGGGAGCGAGAAAGCACCCGCGAGCTGCGCTGGACGCATCGCGAAACTGGACGTGGGGCGGCGGACATGACGATGGTCAGAAGCTGGAGAAGGGATTGAAAGTTTCAGCCACTGGGAGGAGGGACGACGAGGACAATTAAGTGAAAGGAGAGGCAAGGGAAATAAATGAAATCCTTTTGGAGTAGAGCTTGAGGACGGGAGACAAAGGCCCTGGGGCTGCCGGCGACTAAAACAACCTTCCGCCGTTGACTCTTCCTGGTGAAAGAGCGAAGGGCCGGTACCTTAGTGGGGAAGGTGCCGGTCGTTGGGGTGTGTGCCGCCGGTTTTGGAGCCAAAGGGGCTTATTCTTTGACAATCAACTGGGCGTTCATTGGCTGTTTAGGCGTCGCTCTGAATCTTGGGGGCTTCTTCTTCGGCTTCTCTTTACCTCATATCCTCGGGACTCTTTTTGAAAGTGGGAGGTGGGATTTACAACTGCATCAATTCCATCAGTATGGGGGGGTTATCTTATCCCTCCTCTCATACCTTACTTACCTCAGGCATGTTTAGTGGTTTATTTTAATTGGACTTTGTCATTGTTGAATTGGTAAAGGCTCTCCCCGGCATTCGGTTTTACATAACCGAGGCCTTCTACATCCTTGGCCTTCAATCACTCATCAATGTGTAAATTGCGGCTAGAGCTCGGCTGATCAGCGTTGGATTGGGTTGGATTGGATTGAGAACCTGGGGTATGCAGTGGCTTTGGCTAGCATGTGCAGATGTCATCATACATGATGAATCGCGGTCACATGCCCTTTCAACAGTTGCACGCAGGATGACTATATTCATCATATCACTACCTATTCAGCTATTCAGTGTAGTCAACGGCATGTCTCTTCACTTTCACAGCTTCAACAAACGAATTATTGTAACTTGTGTCATTGCCAATGCGTGTTGTATCCCATCATCCCAGGATCAGTTACGTCAATCAATCATGCGTGCCCCGAACGCTCGGTAATCAGGTGCTCTTTGACCGATGCTTTGGTTCGGCTTTATGCACTTCTTTGCCGCGGATTCGTCTCTTGGATATCAGCGCATTGCTTCGGTCTAGTGCCTCTTTTGGCCGTCTATTACCTGCCGATTTTATTAATGATGATTAAGAAAGAAAGAAAAATGACATGACAAAGAAAAAGGCCATCATCGTCGTATTATGGTTCTTTTCTGATTCTAGATGGATGTTCCTCGAAGGTGTTTCAGTATCAGGGTGTGAGATCTATGCTTCTGCCGAGGCCTTTATACATCCTGGATAGCTCAGGTAAATGGTCTACGCCAATCAACGCATTCAGTCAGCTACGGGAAATCGTCTACCTCGTTGCCATAATCTTGTGAGATGAACGTGAGGGTGAAAGAATTCTTCCCCCAGAAGGTATACTACAGAGCACTGCATTGTTCGCTTGTTCAATTTCACATGTATCCTATACCTTTGAGGCGATCGACTTTTGTTAATTCGTGCACCCTACCCTATACACGAACTTTGAGACTGATCTGCGACCCGACAACTGGTTCCTGCGACATTGCGACTCACTTAGGCATACCAATTACTCCAACAGAGGAAGACGCTGCTACAATATTATATTTTTCCTACTAGGCACTATGCTGTATTCACCAGCTCCGCCAAGAAAAGTGTAACCAAATTCAAACTCCAGTCCAGCTCCACGTCCGAGATCGGGATTGAGCTATGTCCCCAAGGCCTCCATGAAATGATACCTAACAGACTGATATTCGGCCCAAGGTGCACCGCTGTCTGCCAACTCCATGAGCGTGCGGTGGACGCCTGGACGACTCATGTCAATCCATTCCACCGATGCAGACAGGCTCTGGGCCCAAAGAACGATGCTGCCTGGCAGATCAATTAGAATGGCTGTAGGAAACGGCTGTACCTCAGCAAACGGGAATGCAGAAAAAAATTGATAGAAGTTTTCGTTCATCAGTCTCAGGCAATCTTCTCTGATGGGGAAATTAGCGGGAAAGAATACGTCAAACATGCCGGATAGCGGCACCGTGTGAGGTCTGATTGAATCCTGGGATACACAAGATGTTGTTCTACGGTAACGTGAGCTTTGTCGTCTGAGCAGATACATATACGTTAAGATGTTCGAAATAATCAGTGCCACAGGCAACGATGATGTTTCACGGCATTGACAAAATACCTATTCACGAACCTCTCCACGGGAGCTGCTTTGATATGCATTCACGACCTTGAGTTTATACAGACCAGATATGGAAGTGCTGTTCTTGTATGATATGAACCAAAACACGAAGTCTCACCAAGGCATGCTGATGACACATTTCATAGACAAATAATACCAGGTGCTATTTATAGTTCTCTTCTCTCAACTTCAATCACCTTAATTTAGCCTCAGAAAGCCTAACTAGCTCCAATTATGCAAGCCCATCATCTCCTCCGACAACATCTCCCCTCCAACGAAAACGACAGCTTCTCTCTTCCGCGGAGCCACCAGCCTTCAAGCTCGATACATCCCCTAGTCTCCCTTCTGTAACGTCTTCTACCATCTACCCGAAGCCTACCTGCGCCGCGTGAAACGATCCCTCCAACCTCGAGACACTGCTAGTCTAAAATACGAATCCGATCTTAATTTTGAATGCAAGTATGAGCTCGATTCCCTCGCCGCGTTTCTCCAGCTCTCGTGGGACTGCTATGAAGAGACAGAAGACGGCGATTTCTTTGGCAAATTTGGCTGGGTCGATGCTGTCAGGAAGATCTTCAAGGTCGTGGAGCACATGCAGGACGGGACATACGATGAGCTAGGCATGGTTCAAAAGTCGGCTTACAGATGGCTGCGCAATACAGACAGAGCCTCAGAGACTGCGTCCAACCACGGCCATGGGGCCCTCGTCAAGGGCCATATCGGCCTTGTGTGCAGATTCTTCTCACCGTCGGACGATTCGTGCATCTATCAGTACCTGATTCCCAGCAATGTGATGTTCTCGCGCTACCTCACCTCGTGTGCAAAGATTATGCGACATATTAGCGACTGGGACCGAGGTTGTGATTACCGAGCATGCCACTATTCAGCATCCCGTGTTTGAAGAGATGTACCCATACGATATTGATGGCTTCGGCTCATACAGTATCATGGACGATGCCAACCTCCCCTCGCTACTCAGGATTCCATACATGGGCTATAAGCCGGCCTCGCAGCACGTCTACGACAACACGCGCGCCTTTGTCCTCAGATCGTCCAACCCGTATTACGCGCGAGGACCAGTCTTTAATGTCACAGGTGGAACAGCATCTTAGCCCAGGCCTGGCATGACCTATGGGACTCATCGTTCAACTCTTGACGAGCGATGATGACGACGAAATTGCTGGTGGTATACGACAACTGATGAACTTGATGATTGGACTTGGTCTGATTCATGAGACGGTTAATAGCTACAACGAGGACCACTAGACAAGATCATGGTTCATGGTGTAGCATTGGGCAAAATAGATGATTGCTAACGGAGAAACTCGGTTCTCATCGGCCAACGGCTTGTTTGGATAGATGATTCTAACATTGTATAACGAAAGCCAACATTGATAGCCAGAAACTATCAAGATACTAAACTATCAAGATACTAAACTATCAAGATACTAAACTATCAAGATACTAAACTATCAAGATACTAAACTATCAAGACACTGGGAAGATGTGAAGTTGAATATAAATACTAAAAAAGCGAACAATGAGCCAAGATCAAGCTCTGGGCATTTTCTCTTGTTCAACAAGCAGGACAGCATGTTCTTTTCATACTCCACGCAGCGTAATTGTGTTACAGACAAGTTGACTGGTGTCCGATTGTCATAACACGCTTGATGTCATGTCCTATTTATCGTACGAAGGAGTGTACATTTACTGACAGCAACAATCCCATTCCAAGACATAACTTCGAAACTACCATAATCCGACGCTAATGCAAATCAAGTCCCGCCTATGCATCCCATCCATTTGCAAGAATACACAGCCATGATCAACTCAAATCGAAACCCGCTCCTGACTGCACAGCGTAGAGTAACTTTTCACGAAGCGTCCCTTCTGAAGTATATCTTGGCAGCTTGAGGAGGTTGACACACGTACTCGTGCTCGGTAGCCTCTCTTCGTCAGTTCCTCCATCGCGGATGCTGAATTTCGGCTTCAGTTGTGAAAAGCCCAACAAAGGAGCTCGGGGCGTCGAGCTGACATATTTGAGGACATCGCGGCGTTGAGCATCTGTAAAACCACGCATGACCTTCCAGAACAGCTTGATAGTATCGTGCTCTTCGCCATCGTCGCCGATCTCGTATAGCCCGCTGTAGATGGTGTTGCGACGGAGGTCGTCAATATCAATCTCGGACGAGTCACCGCCTACGAGACGCTGCAGCTCCGACTGGTTGAACATGGACAGCCATGATGGGCGGATGATAGAGCGTAAGCCGCGCAAGAAGGCTGCCGTGTGTGGAGATGGCTGAACCACCAAGCGATGACGAGCGACGTACGAGATATACAATAGCCGGTTGTCATTCGTGACGTGGACTTGATCACCATTGGCTATCAGTTTCTTGGTGATAGTCTTGACCGGATCACCTGGCTGGGAGACTTGATCTTCGATGGTGAAGTCAATTCCCAGCTCAGAAATATCTCCCGGATAATTCTTGAGTCGCAGCATTCCATTGTAGAGCTCCTCGTCCATGTCGCGAAGATCATTCACGCTGCCTTTGTAGTTCTTCTCATCATTAGGACCGGTCGACGCCCACTTGAGGAGGAAGAAGCCAGCAAAGGCTAGGTCAACGAGGATACCCTCGTACATGCATTTGCCCACAATTCTACCGAGAAACTCAAACCGCCTAAGTACGCTTGTCACGATGTCTCGGTATTCGCTATCAGTTTCTGAGAGCCCGCCCGTCCGTAGCGATTCCCGAAGAACGTCAAGGGCTGTTGGATCAGGGAACAGCAACCCTTTTTCGTTCGATGTAAACATGCCCTTACCATGTTCAGCACCGAATGCTTCTGTCGTTACGCTGATGAGAAACTCTTTTGTGACACCTCCCCCATCGATACCAGCCTCGGCAGCGCCAAACTTGTCGACAAAGGTAATCTGAATAGGGTCCTTGAGACTTTCCCCTATCTCATAGAACTGCTTGTATGCATCTTCAAAGAGTCGTTTTCGTGAAATCTGTGCATGATGTCTTGCAAATGGGCCCGAGAAGGGAGGCTGGCTGTTGCCCTCTCTTTGAATTCGATCCAGCTGAATAAACTGACGAAAGATCATGACGCGAGTTTCAAAAGGAACGGCGAACGGCATGTGCTTCAAAATTTCCAGCTTCGGACCCATTTCTGCCAAGCGACGCTCCCGCTGAGTTCGGATCTGCTGGGCCTTTAGTCGCTCAAGTCTCGCGTGCCGTGACAATCGCTGGCCAGCAGTGGTTGAGTACAGGCCTGGAACGCTTCCATATTCGCTTTCCATGTCATCTTCACTGTCGTCGGAATCTTCCTCGATCTGTCGTTTCTCTTCTGCAATCACAGCGCTAATAAAGTCTCCCTGGTCTAGCTTTGAGGTCATGAGCCAATGGTCTGTGGGTAGGAATTGCTTTCTCGAATCTCTCTCGTACAGCATTTTCATCGCTACTGTCACAATGTTTCGTAGGCTGTCAAGATCTAGTCTAGTAGGACTCTTAAATGCAGAAGGTGTTCCCACCCCTTGAATAATCGTTGAAGATTCCCGAGTGCCGAAATAGGAATCCATACGAGCTCTGGACGCCGTCTCTAAGTCATCACGCGATTTGGAGAGTTCTTGAGCTCTGTAATGAAGGGTGAAGGCGGTGTTCTTGAGAAAGATCGTCAGCATCTTGACGTCTTCTAGCGAGAGGCTACAAGATCGTATGCGGGATATTGATGGGTTTTGCTGCATGATCTGCGGGTAAATGCCACTGAAAAAGTCCTCATCGTCGCTCAAACGTAGGATGAAGATGTACAGCTCTAGGAATAGGAGAGCAATACGCCAATCCTGCTCTTCTTCCGAAGAACTGGAGGTTCCTGACGTAACACCCAGATATCTGCGCAGAACATTGAGTGGCGGTTCTGACTCGGTCCTCAGTTTTTGAAACACTGCTGTTTTCCTCATAATGTGCCACAGGAACTTGATTGTTGGGACATCGCCCGAGGGCGTAGGAATCTGTTCGAGGAAGAGGCGCATGCGAATTTCGTCACTACATGCAGGAAAACACCGAAGCAGAGTCAAGATATATCCCGCCAAAAAGCCTGTGCTCTGGTACTCTTGTTGTGATGATCCCGCCAGGTTGGTAGAGAAGTCGTGTAACGTCTGTGAAATACCGCTGCTGTCCACTAGGGACATTAGTTTAGTTGTGACGTAGGAATCGAGTGGGGGCACAAGAGGTTCTTCAGGGTCATGTTCACTATCATTGTCATCGCTCGGCTTTACCGACAAGCGAATGCTAATAGTAGAAGAAAGGGCCGCTAGTTGGGTGTAGAGAGTTTCCAAGACACCAGAGCCGATGTTGCCGTTGGTGCTAAACCGGCTCAAATCGATGAAGTGAGCCAGCTGCCAGAGCTGGGCGTCTTGAGAGTATGGCGCGCTCGCGGTTGAAGACAGACCTTCTACTATCGCTTTTGACAGATGAGCAAGGGTAACTGTGTTGGATATAACGGAGATATTCTCCTCAAAGAAACGCAGGTTGTTGTTGGCCAGGAACGAGAAGGCGTATGCGTGATAGACTTGCGAGGTCCCTGGGAAAATGTCAACAAATCACCAAAGTCTATGCTTTAGAGACAGACCTTCTCGAGAAACAGTCAAGAGCGGACTGGAAATGGCTTGTAGCACAACATCTTGCCACTGCCCGCCAAGGTCTTGGACCTGACACAAAGTGGCAACCACCTTGTAATAACTATCGATCGCGGAAAGAATTAAGTCGGGATGGCTTGTAATGATGCGAATAACAAGCTTGAAGAGAAGTTGCGTGTCATCAGAAAGATCCCTGTGCAGATTTGTTAGACAATGACTACCAGATATGAAGCTCCCGGTTGAGCAGGATCCCACATACCCTGCTGACAAGGATTTATCTATTGCATGTAAGAGAAGTCGAACAAGCTGCCCTATTCGTGCTGAATGAACATCGGACGGGGCGATAGCCTCGAGATTCACAGACTCGGTATCGTGCGCATAACAGATAGCTCTATGAATGTCGTCATCTCGTCGCAGAGCGAAGAAGGACAGGAGCAAAGTGAATGCTTGAGGAAGTCTCTCGGAAGGGTTTTGATCGGACCCGGAGCTGTATAGAGCGTCAAAAGAATCCCTCTGAGACTCTCTTAACGCTGCTCTTGTCTTGTAGCCCCTCCATGTTCGCTGGATTTTGCCCGCGGCCTTCTGTTTTGCTCGTTCAGCTTGTCGCTTCTCACGTTCGGCTTGGGCATTTGAAACTGTCTTGTTGGCGTTCGAAACAACAGAGGGTGACCACGAGGTATTGGCAAAGGGGTTTCCGGCAGCACCGCTGAGGTTGACGTTTCGAGGGCGCCTCGAGTTGCCTGTGAATGTTGAGAACATGGCTACGACGAGCGGGAGCGCCGGTTCGAGGGGCGAGGTTGGGACTGGAGTTGGACGGTCGAGGGGAATTAACTAGGCAACCGAATCATGACTGAGCAGCTCATGTGCCGTCGATTTTCTCGTAAAGCTACTTCAGCTTCTAGAAGATTCAGCTTGAAAGCTCAGTCAGCGATGGGCGGCGTATTTAGATACTGTTTGTCCGATGTCGCGTTCGGAGTTTGGAGATATTTTGGTGGGGATGGACTTACAGAGGTGAGGTCACCTAACTTAGAGCCGGGGTCGCGATAAGATAAGAGCAACTCGGGTTGAGCAATTGCGCAACACGCAAATACGGGCTGGAGGGACTTAGATGATAATACGATTATGCGCCAACCGCGGAAAGGTTATGCGAAATTGGTCTTTTGAATAACCTTGTTTTTTTTTGTTTTGTTTTTTTGCAAAGCCATTTTTCTTAGGCAGAACTGAGAAATGACTCGACGGTTTTCTAGCATGGCATCGAATATTTGGAAATGCTGATGATATTAACATTTGACTGCTAACTTTATTTGCATGGACGAGAACATATCTCAAGCCAAAGCGGCACTCCATATATCAAGAATAATTCTATTCGAACCTTGGTTCGAGTAGAGCTTGATTTCTTCTGATGAATGGGAACACCGTGCTTTGTAAACATTGCGTGATACATCTTGCCATCCATGGCACTCGATTCTGGTCAAGGCGTACGGCCTTGGCCTAGCAGGATATGAGTTATGAGTGACAAAGCATGCCTGTCTGTAAATGGAATCCTTTTGCTCAGCAGTTGTCTCACAGCTTTCTCCTTTCATGTGACCATACGACAATTGCATTATCGAAGGATTGTCATCCTGAGAGACAAACCCGCCTGTTGAGTTCATGCGCCGCAATAGAATGTGCGTCTATCTTTGGCGGTGAAGATACCAAGCATTATGGCATTTTGATCTAAAGCGCCTTGTACAGTAAGTTCATATGCGACGACGTTGCTTTTTCTCATACCCCGGCCAAAATACGAATGAGAAATGCCAATCCTACTGCGCATGTAGGTACGGATAATGTTTGAATTATGAGACACGGTGTACCTAGATAAATCGTCATAATTTGGGTTTCCTTTATACCGATACATTCAATTTTTCTTTTCTCGCACAGTTTGCCTTGTTCCATTGCAGACCAGTAACAGCTCGGGCCGTTTGCTAGCTTCACCATAGCGTAACACCTCTCTACACTGACTTGACAGAAATTTCAACATTTGCCTTCAAAGGTAGAGCCCGGGAGCGCCGCAAGTACCTTGTCCACTGCCGAGATGGTAGGAGTAGGGCACGTGCCCCCGCTTCTTATCACGGTAAAGTGAGTTCGCGCACATAACTCTGTTAGTGGCTGACATGTCCACTACCCAGTTGTCTATCACGGCCAGCTGGCAAGTACTCCACTCACCCAAAGTGCCTTTCAGTTCTGGCAGGTGCGAATGCGACTCTGGCACGTCTGGTAGGCGCGGTGTTGGGGTGGCAGGTTCATTCTATGTACCGTACCAATCCTGTCCTCTCCACCATGGCTAACTAGTACGTACCTTAGCCTTAGGTTTACAGGTTCCAGTTGGACAGTACGGCGAAGCAAAAAAATAATTATAATTCTATCACGGCGACAAAATTTCTCTTCCTTCCCTCGTCAACCGCAACACCAACCTTATCAAACCAACCCCAAAAACCTATAAAGTCGAGTCAGTCCAGAGGTACGGTCTTCGTACTATTTCTCTGTTTCTGCTCACTTCATTTCCGCTCGGAACAAAAACACAAAAAAAAAATTAAAAAACCCCAAAAAACACAACCCACCACCCCCTCACCTCACGACTCTCCCATATTCTCTTTGTCTCTCTTGCGACACCGCCCGAGTGACTTAACCTCCTACGACGATTTCTTTCATCACCATCTTTGAGTCCCTTTTTACTTAAGGACTCTTGATCTCGTCGCGGTCGCTTCGCTTTGTTCGTTGCCCCGTCCTCTTTGTTCGCTCAAGGTCCAATACCACGCGAACCTGATCCACTGTTGGCTTCATAAACAGGTATGTTTGACCCTCTTGCTTCTCCTTCTCATACTCTTAGCCTTTTTTCTTCTTCTTTTCTTTTTCTCTCAAAGCTCCCACTTTGAATTTTCATATGCTCAACCACTTGCTTTGACCTGTTGCTGATTTCACTCCTCATTGCAGGTTCATACACCGACCTAGAATTCCGACATTCACAATGGCCGCCAACGCTGCTTCCGGCGCTGTTGATCAGCTCGCCAACGACCTCAACAACACCTCTCTCAACGGTAGCGACGCCAAGGCTCCTGCTGTCGACACTGGTGTCACTGCCGCCGCTGACGATGCTGCCGCTCCTACCCCCACCTCGGCTGCTCCCCACCCTCAGAACTCGGCTTCTCTCTACGTTGGCGAGCTTGACCCCTCCGTCACTGAGGCTATGCTTTTCGAGCTCTTCTCCCAGATTGGCGCTGTCGCTTCTATCCGTGTCTGCCGTGATGCCGTCACTCGCCGCTCTCTTGGCTATGCGTATGTCAACTATAACGCTACTGCTGACGGCGAGAAGGCTCTTGAGGAGCTCAACTATACCCTGATCAAGGGTCGCCCCTGCCGTATCATGTGGTCCCAGCGTGACCCAGCTCTGCGCAAGACTGGTCAGGGCAACGTCTTTATCAAGAACCTCGACGTTGCTATCGACAACAAGGCCCTCCACGACACCTTCGCTGCTTTTGGTAACATTCTAAGCTGCAAGGTTGCCCAGGACGAGAACGGCAACTCTAAGGGCTATGGTTTTGTTCATTACGAGACTGATGAGGCCGCCTCCCAGGCCATCAAGCATGTCAACGGCATGCTTCTCAACGAGAAGAAGGTCTACGTCGGCCACCACATCCCCAAGAAGGATCGCCAGAGCAAGTTCGAGGAGATGAAGGCCAATTTCACCAACGTCTACGTCAAGAATATTGCCTCTGACGTTACCGAGGATGACTTCCGCCAACTCTTTGAGAAGTTCGGCGATGTCACATCTTCTTCTCTCGCTCGTGACCAGGAGGGCAAGAGCCGTGGATTCGGCTTTGTCAACTTCACCACCCACGAAAGCGCCTCCAAGGCTGTTGACGAGCTTAACAACAAGGATTTCCACGGCCAGGACCTGTACGTTGGCCGAGCCCAGAAGAAGCACGAGCGCGAGGAGGAGCTGCGCAAGTCTTATGAGGCTGCTCGCCTGGAGAAGGCCAACAAGTACCAAGGCGTTAACCTGTACATCAAGAACCTTGACGACGACGTTGACGATGATAAGCTCCGCCAGATGTTCTCCGAGTTCGGTCCTATTACCTCCGCTAAGGTGATGCGTGAGACTCCCAGTGAGGGTGATGAGGACAAGAAGGAGGAGAAGGAGGACCAGGACGATAAGGAGAAGGAGAACAAGGAGGAGGCCAAGGAGGAGGCCAAGGAGGGCGAGGAGCAGAAAGAGGACAAGAAGGCCGAGAAGAAGTCTGATAAGAAGCTCGGTAAGAGCAAGGGCTTCGGTTTCGTCTGCTTCAGCAACCCCGACGATGCTACCAAGGCTGTCGCTGAGATGAACCAGCGCATGATTAACAACAAGCCTCTGTACGTCGCTCTGGCCCAGCGCAAAGATGTCCGCAAGAGCCAGCTTGAGGCTAGTATCCAGGCTCGCAACCAGCTCCGTATGCAGCAGGCCGCCGCCGCCGCCGGTATGCCCCAGCAGTACATGCAGCCCCCTGTCTACTTCGCTCCTGGCCAGCAGCCCGGCTTCATGCCCCAAGGTGGCCGTGGCGTTCCCTTCCCTCAGCCCGGTATGGGAATGCCTGGTGTCCAGGGTGGTCGTCCCGGCCAGTTCCCCGGTTACCCCCAGCAGGGCGGCCGTGGCGGTGTCCCTCAGCAGATCCCCCCTAACATGTACGCCATTCCTGGCCAGTTCCCTCCTCAGTACGGCCAGCCTGGCACCCCTCAATTCATGGCTGCAATGCAGCAGGCTCAGCAAGCCGCTCTTGGTGGCCGTGGCGCTCCTCAGGGTGGTCGTGGCGGCCCTCAGGGCATGCCTGGTGTTCCTCCCATGGCCGGTGGCATGCCTGGTTTCCCCCCTAACAACCGTCAGCAGGGCGGCCGAGGTGGACCTAACGCTAGCCGCAACGGCAACGGACCTCAGGGTGGTCGAGGTGCCGAGGGCGCCGGCTCCTCTTCTCTACTCCAGCAGCAGCTTGCTTCCGCTCAGCCCGCTCAGCAGAAGCAGATTCTGGGTGAGCTGATCTTCCCCAAGATCCAGGCCATTAACTCCGAGCTTGCTGGCAAGATCACCGGTATGCTTCTGGAGATGGATAACACTGAGCTTGTCAACCTGTAAGTTAATTTATTTGACCTAAATCATGGTACGTAGCTGACATTCATCGCAGTATTGAGGATGACGCCGCTCTGAAGGCCAAGGTCGACGAGGCTCTCGCTGTCTATGATGAGTATGTCAAGGCTCAGGGCAACACCGAGGGTGGCGAGGCCAAGAAGGAGGAGGAGACCAAGGCTTAAGCCATCTCCGACTTGACTGACCTCTAGTATTTCCTTTTTTTCTCATGGTTATCTGACTGGGCAACCCCCTCAACTGGAACGACGAACGCCTCTACAAGGCAATTTATGGAACAATCAGCAACGAAACATGCTTTACGACCTTGTGTTACCCAAACTGAGGGGGCGCATTATGTACAGATAGACTTGGTTGCTATTTCTTCTCAGGAAGGGAGATTCAAAAGTTTGGGGACTTACGGTGGCTGGCTCTCGTTGTGAACCGTCGCTTGCTCACAGCAACGGCGGCGGCACTCTCAGGAGAACCCACCAGGACGGCGTTGACGGTTTTCTGACACTCTGGCTGTTGGCCTATACCCCCTACCAATGGTCCTCGTTTGCAGGCATGATCAACGCAGAGGTTTTATGCGGCTAGGGTTTCTAATGAAAGAGATATGTTAAAGTATTTGTACCTGATGCATGTGAACGTGAGATGACAATGGTGAATCTGAGACACGATGCGTGAACAATGTGCAGTGCTAAAACGCTGTTTTCTATGTATCGATATTAAGACCTAATTCGTGATATACACCAAATCATGCGGGCGTAGAAATAACCAACTCCCATGATGATTGCTACCAAAACACCTGTTTTGAGCCAAGGAAACAAGACCATTTCCAAGTCCTTCCAAAACTGACCGAAATCTAAAACCAAGGTACTGCATAATAGAGCAGATAAAGGAAATCCAATACAGGTACCTTGTTTCTTCTCCAATATGCCCGGTTCTCTTTCAGAGGGGGTTCACGACAACCGTATCAGGCTTCTCGTCAATCGTGTACTTTTTGCTTGGAACGCTGCCAAATAACGTCTCCATAACCTTGCCCTTCTGCTGCTTCCTAACATCGCCGAGATAACCACTCACGTCGCTCAGACCACGGATCTGATCCTCGAGCGTGAGTGTTGTAGAGTTGACGCCGCGAACGAGCGGCGAGACAAGTTTACTGCGAAGGGTCTCGAGAGATGCCTTCAGAGTCAAGAGCTTGCCGTTGTGCTCAACAAGGATACCTTTGTTGCGGACTGTCTTGTCTCGGACATCGCGTAGCAGCAGACGGTTCTGCTCAAACTTGCGCAATTCGGCAGCTCGGGTGCCTAGGAGCCGAGTCCAAAGGCTGGAGAGCATGTCGGCGTGAAGCTCTTCCTGGGCAGATGATTCGCGGACGACAGTACGGGCGAGATTGAGAAAATGATGATCGACAGCTTCGAAGAGAGCGAAGAGAGTGATACTGTGCTGTAGCTCAGCCTGGATAGAGTCTTCGAGGACGGACAGGAATTCAGTGAAGAGCAGTTGAATCATGCGTTGCTCTTTTTGTGGGTTTGAGAGACCAAAGATGTGGCTGGTCAAGCGGCCAAGGGTCGTAGGTGAGCCGGTGGCATCTTCGAGAACCCGGGCTTGGGAGAGAAGGTTATGAATGTTGTCATACGCTGAGGAGATGGTTGATGGCGAAGGGTGCGAGTTGAGACGGTTCAAATGCATTTTGGCCCAGTCCATGACATTGAGGATGCTAGGAGAAGTGAGAATCTTGTACAGTCACAGCCTGAAATTCTTTTGTTCAGATGATGACTTACCCATCGATGTCACCGTCGACCCTGGCGAAGAACTTGGTCATCTCTATAGCCAGCGTTTTCATGGTCTCACTGAGAGCATCTAGTTCTGATACAATTCTAGGTGCATCTCGCATATCACTCGTACGTACACTCTCGCCAAGATCCCAGACGGCAACGCTTGTTGCCTGCAGATCATGCACTTGGGAGACGGCATGCTCGGAGTAATATATGAGAGGTTCGAAAGAGCGAGCGAGTCCTGCAACTTTGACAAGGTCGCCAGCTGGGCGAGGGGCAGCGGGTTGTAGAAGAGATTTGAAGAGTGAGATAGCGAAGAAGGCAACAACAGTGGTGGTGAGTGTTGTCGACCACGTCCGCGTGAACGCCTTGTAATGGTCACGAATGAAGTTAATGGCGGCCTCGATAGGCTCGGCGCGATGTTGAACTTCTGCGCGAACGGCGAAGCGGAAGTCTGATTTCTGTTAGATATGAGGACGGGGGGCAGGTTAGAAGATGGCTCACAATTATCCGATGGTGATTCATGCAATCCCAGTTCCCTTGTTGGACTCGTCCTCTCCTGAAGTGGGAACTGCAACGTCCTGTCCTCCAACTTGTCTGGACTCACACTCCTCCCCTTGTCTGGACTCTGACTTCCCTTGGGTAACCTCGTGCGAATGGCCCTCTCCAGCACCCCGTCATCCTCACTGTCATCATCAAGCTCAGGTGAGCTCTCTCTCAGCGTGCTCATACCCCGCCGCATAAACTCCTGAGGACCTCTCCAGAAGCCGCTACTCCGGTCTCCGTTGCCGAGTCTTCGCCATGCTGGTGGCGAATACCCACCCACGGATGCGGTTTCCGAGTCCTCGAGATCCTCTTCTGTCATTGCCGCTTCGCTGCGGAGGGCTGAGTGATGGGGCAGAGATGGACTTGGTGGGAGATCGAAGTCCTGTAGGGAGGCGTCTAGGCCGTCGAGGGGATCCATCGTGTTGGGAGTTTTTTGTGGGAGATGAGTCCTGGCGAGATTCTCGACGACGGCGGTGCTCTAACTCTTGAAGATGAAGTTGCTTTTGCTTCTCGAGCAGGAGCCGTTGCTGCTGTGCCAATCGTTGTTGCTGGATATGATGACGACGCTGTGCAAGAACAATATCCTGTCCCGAAATGACAAGTTGTTGCTGATCCTCAAATACAAGCCCAGTTGTCGCAAATGGTGGTTCCGGTAAAGCCTTTTCGGTTCTGACTGGCGGTTGACTATCTGCTGAATCTCCGAATAGTGGCCGTACAATCGACGCCAATGATGGCAAGGGGATGCCTAAGTTAGGGAACCGAAGAGCCAGAAGGCGGGGGAGGTAGATGATGGTAAAAACTAGGAGGAGGGCAATAGTGATGAGGTACGTGCTAGGAGCAATAGTGATGCTGATGAGCGAAACGTTGTTGTTTACCGTCAACAAGGAATTCATGGAGACGACGACGGGTTGAGTCACCAATGCAGCTTCTTTCGTCTCGTCCTGTCTTGTCTTGTCTTATCTTTGGGCAGATTATTGCAGAACGGCTTCTGAAGTTTTTGGAGTGCTGAGCATTGGTAAGTGGTGTGTAGAAAGAAGGAAAAAGGGCAAATAGAGGCTCAGAAACAAAGTTTCCAACTATGCAAGGATGATATTTGGTTGCATAGAAGGAAAGAAGGGGGGTCGCAGTCTCCTTAGCCTGGGGCGAAGTTACAAGAGGAAGGAAGGTTGGAAGAATTCAAGAATGGAAAGAAGGAAATACATGAAACCTACACGACACAAGTCAATGGGTATGGTATTCAGCTACAAGCTTGACTAAGATAAGGTAATCGACGTACATCATTCACTTTCACTCGCTCTCACACTCTCTCTCTCACTCACTCACTCACTCACCACAACTTTCCCCTCCAAAAGGGAAATCGACGAGGTTGGGCCCCTCCCTACCTAGACAACGCATAACATCCAATCATGCCCCGCCAACCGTGCAGAAGGAGACCGTTTTCACGACCCCGGCGCTAGTCTGTTTGTAGAAGAAAGCCACTCCCCCTCCCATTCCACTTTACGCGTCCAGGACCTAACTTGGTTGACACGCGATGGTCACATGGCACACTTTTTGTTTATTGTTGTCTTGTACTCCGTACCTCTTGAGATAAGACTTATTATTCCCTCTTATGATGTGATCAAGTTCGCGAAACTACGAATGAATCATGACTTATCAAACGCGAGCGCGAATGAATTGTTTATGTATACCTATAAAGCCTTGAGGCGTCCAATCCGTGACCGCGTTGTTTTCAATCTCATAACCAATAAAACCGCAACTATGACTCGACGGTCACGCTGGCAATGTTTAGTTTAGTTGTTGATTGTGGGCCAGTTGTTTTAACAAGTGGATCTTCATAGCACTCAGTCTGTTCTTTGGCCTTGGTTGTGTAGGCCAAGCTGCTATCGCGGATCAAGCGGAAGAGACGTGAGTGAGGTGAGGTGAGGCGAGGCTTGGATGGTAGACTCGTACGTATGTACAGTGACGAGGGAAAATCTTGAATTTAATACATAGATGACTGATGCTCAGTACGGGCCATCTGTCATTCACTCAACTGGCACTTTATACAACTGCAACTTCTTGAATCTATGTAGCCAACTGGCATATATCTCTTTAGTCTATCCAACCACTCACTCATTCATTCACTATCACCCAACTTTTTCTAATGCCTGTGCAGTAATCTCATGCTCGTACCAATGCAACATGCCATGCTCGCCAATACAAACAGCCACCCATGCGACCCAGTCCAGCAAGGCAATGAAGACAACCAAGACAACCAAGACAACCCAACTCCATGTATAGATGCCAGCATCACAACACCTCGACATTTGGATTCTTCTCTTCGATCTCCAACTCACAGCAGAGCCGCCCCAGAAATTCCATCCGTCTCATTGACGCCTTCAGCCGCATGCCCCAGCCGATACACTCTATCACCGGCTGAGCGCACTGCGTGAACAGCTCAATCACCGTCTCCGTCGCCATTGGTTTGCTGTCGCTGATTGCGTTCTGCAGATTCAGCCCATCTTCCACCTCTACCACTGACGGTCGCTCAGTCCCTTGCCACGGGAGGGGAAACTCCTCGCAGAGCATGTTCACGGCTAGAGATTCGGCAAGTGTGGCATCCCACACCTCCAAGCCCGTGAGGTTCTTCCACGACTGGGCAAAACACACAGGGATACTGTTACTCCAGACCCGAGGGCCATTGTGACGGTTGTGCACGTCGTACATAGCTGTGCCTTCTTCTATCAGGCCCCACCATACGACGAGCTCGGTATCCGTCTCATCATCTCCAAGGAACAGCACTCCATATATGGGATTTTGGGTTGGCTTTGTGGCCAGCTCTCCAGCGACAATGTATCGCTGAGACCCTGTATAGGCCGCGCGCTGCTTAAGCTCACGGTCCTTAAGAGTCATGTTGACCTTGAAGGGAAAGCTTCCTCGCAAACGAAGCTCCGGCTCCACTGAGTCTGACTCGAGAAGAACGGTCTCCATCTTGAATTCAGGTTTGTACTCGATGGAATGTATTGCTAAGATGGTCAGTTCTGCAGTTCAACAAGAGCATAAGCTTGGTGCTTGGATCGTTTGCTCACTGTTTTGATCACCGCCGGTATCCAGATAGCCCGACTTTGTGCGATCGTGTTCTATCACCATGATGACGCTCATGGGATCTCGTCTAAAGGCACCCTCGGCGTAAGGACTCTCCCCGAGTATGATCGCCGGCCTCGACAGAGTATCCGGCGACAAACTGCAGTCGAGCACAGCCAACCATCGATCACCAGCGTCCATGAGCTCCGTCTTGTCGTGGTTCCAGCGCGTCAGTTTGCACGGACACTTCCAGACGCGAAGGACCAGTCCTTGGTCTGTCAACCTGATACCGAATAACCCCGAGTCTTCCTGTCCGGCGTATGTGCGCAGGTTGAAGTTGGCTGGGCTATCAGCCAAGAAGTGCATCCGACGTGTTTTCTCTTCGGGCTTTCGGGATAAGGGCCACCTCCAGACGAGGATGGACTGGTCCTGCGTCTTTTTGAGGATCTCTTCCTGCAACCGCAGAAACGCCCTGGTGCCCTCCCCGTACAATATCGGCATGTTTATGCCAAAAATGCCCAGCAGAGAGTACGCCATATCCTCGACACGGGTGGTTGCCCTGTGTGCCATCCAGCCCATCCTTGCGGCCACGTTTTCGCGCTGCAGTTTTGTCGATATCTTGCGGTCCTTTTTCGCGTCCGGCTTGAGCAAAAACGATTCGTCAATACCCGTAATCTCACTGATCGTTGGGGCCAGAATGTGTCGCTCGCCAAGAAGCGACCAATTGTGATCGAAGAATTCCACCTCGTTGGGCGCCAGCAGCTCCTGTAGTGTCCAGCCGCGGGTGAACCAGCGGCTCTGCTTCAAGCTGGCGACCAATCCAACTCTAACGGCGTGCGGGAAGACGTCTGATAGGTAGACATAGCATGTAGTTGCGTTACTGTACCAGCGAAACATGGAATTGATGGCCTCCGAGAGTTCTGCGCTGCTGGACTTGTCTATGCAGCATGTGTCGATCCAGATATAGTCAAGCCCCCGACTCAGCGCCTTTTCGCAGGATTGCGATATCTTGCGGTATCCAGATCCATTTCTCTTTCGAATCTCTTCCATCCGCGTCGGATTCTGCATGTCATCAAAGAGGACCTCATCATTACCCCACGTGTGTGATAGGATGGCGTATTTTTCAGACCCCTCTTCAAAGCTCTCAAGCTGTAGGGTCTTTGTATTGACGAGCCTCATAGTTGCGACTCAGGAAGTGTCATAAAAATAAACAACATCAATCGCATGAGATCATAGAGATGCGAATGTTGTGGCGGAGCACTTTCATGCTGTCCGTTGTCCGTTTCAGCCTCGCAGTTTGGTGAGACAAGACCAGGCAAGGCCGGACCAGACCAAGCCATATGAGGTACCTGGGTCCAAAGCCGCAAGCGAGTCAGGCTGGCCTGGACTAGACTGGGCTTGGATACCTACCAATGAAACGTGCCAGAACCCCTGTGGCAAATCTCACTGCCAGAGTAGATCTATACTGTATGAATAAGCTGGTGCTGGTCATTTGGGGCATGGTGAGGTTGGCAAAAAAGGGTCAGCCTTGGAAAAACCAACCTAATTAGGTATGCATTGAGGAAAAGGCGGGAGCTTAAATCCTGTAAATGCATGTCCTGAGTCAGCCGTAATCAAGAGTAGGCTTTTAATTGACTGACCTGCGTCTAAAGGTGATGCACGTGATGTAACCTGAGACAACGAATGCGTACCTGGCACTTATGCAATGTTCACTAACAAGGTACTAGGATCACAAAAAAATAAATGCACATGTATCAAGTCCTAGTCAGACGCTATTGATTCCATCAAGTCCTGGTACTTGGGACATGTGAAATAGAAAAGCCCCTATCAATAAACCTAATGAGCGGTCCCTAGTTACAGTGAGCCAATATCCCGTTCTACTTCCGCTTCCAATCGCCAAGTCTGCACCTGCTCTTCTTAATAAATAGCCCATTTCTAAGAGCAAACTGCAATGCTTGCGCTGCCAACACCTAGTAAAACAAATCATTAAGCTTAGTAGAGCCGCTCCGACATGTCCTTCCATAAACAGACCCTTGGCTTCTGTTTCGACCATTCAACAAGACATCGTTGCCCTTGATCAGTCAATCTTAGCATTGGCCAGACTTCGAGCTGCCGGGTTGCTGAGATTGTTCACTGGCTTCACGCCCCGGTACTTGCCCTGCTTCCGGAGGCGTTTTCGCGCTACCATCACGGGAACGGAACTCTTTGTCACCAGATAGTTGGAAAACGATCCCAGAATAACACTATCAGTTATTAGCCATGTTCGAATCCTTCGCGTATAGAACTTTAGTAATTTGACTTACCCCTTGAGAGCACTTCTTCCCCGGCTTCCTATGACAACTAGAGTAGGATTAACGAGGTCGATCACCTCTGTTATCAGGTGCTTCGGGTTCTTGCAGTGTAGTACTTCTACAATGACCCTCACCTGAAGAGTCGTCTTTCGCAGAAGGCGGAGCACTCTATCAGTGATGTCCTTAACTGCTCGGCGCCGTTCCTCTTCGATCCTGCCTCGTTCTCCTCGACTTGATGGAGCAGGAGAGGTGTTGGGGGTGTTGTTCTTGGAAGAGTCTCCTCGAATGGAAGCCCGCACGAAGTCCGGTACTGCAGACATGGAAGGTGCAGCAGACCTCGAGTTGGCAACTGTGTTAATCGCAGCTGCTTGCTCCTTCATGGCCTTGGGATCGTCTGGCACCGAATTGTCGACCCCGCCAATGCCAGTTTCCTCATCCACGCAGTAGATGCACATCAATGTGTCACCATCTCGTAAGACTGTACCAATCGCCCATTCGAGAGCATGTGTCGATTCGTCACTTAGATCCGATGCAACCAGATATTTTCGCAATCGATGATGCTCATCCTCGGCTTGCTGGACAATTTTTTGGTACTCTCCACGATAAATCATGCGAATAGCCCGATGAGACTCTGGAGTACAGATGATATTTGACATCGAGAAAGATAGATTTTGAGCTCTTTTGATATCGTCCATATCTGCCTCTTCATCTGAATCGTTGGCAGAAGCCACTGTTGAAATCTGATCGTAAGCTGTCTTAGGATGCACGCCACTACCCTTGTTGAGCCGCGTGTTTTCGCCCAAAGGAGTCGTAACCTTGATTTCCGGCTCGTCAAGGAGAGAACGGTACTTCGGTTGCT
Source organism: Fusarium continuum (assembly GCA_013184455.1). NCBI lineage: Eukaryota > Fungi > Ascomycota > Sordariomycetes > Hypocreales > Nectriaceae > Fusarium > Fusarium continuum. The sequence goes on from JABCKB010000319.1 coordinate 23,749, forward strand.
TCGATGCAACAGTTGTTCCTAGACGTGAGTTTAGCAATTTGCAGGGGTATGGAGACGAGGGACAGCATACGCTCTTCTTCAGCTGCAGCGAGAAGGCTTAAAGATTTCCGACGCTCCTTATTTGTATTATCTGCCGTGTCACCGATCGCGTCAGGGTTCAGTGACCTAGGAGCCTTCTTACGACCACGATCTTCATCGTCAGATGAGTATGGCTCGTCTTCGTCACTTGAGCCAAGGTGTTCGCCATCCGGACTCAGGTAGTCCTTGATCATTCGACCGTTCTGGCTCTCATCTCGTTTGCGCATGGCAAGCGTGGACAAGCTACCGCCAGAGTATGCCAAATTGGCGTCGGATAGTCGACGGTAGGCACTGCTTATATCAACGACGCGGCCATCGTCAAGCATAGCTGTACCGGGCGATAGCATTTGTGATGCATGGGCTGGCGACCTGGACCTTGAACCTAGGCGGTTATGGGGAGATTTAGATTTCCTACTGCCGCTGCTACCTCCAAACCAAGATCGCTTGTCAGTTTCGCCGGGAATTTGCAGACCACTGAGATCGGCGTTACGGAGTGCTTCACTCAAAGCATTTCCAGATGGCTTCTTGCCACCTTGGGTGTTTCTCTTGGGAAGTTGTTGACCCGTGTTGCGAGTGATGATGTCTGAAAATTGATAACCGGCGGTAGGGTCATTGCTGGCAGCTGCTCGAGGTCCAAATTCAACAGGGTTCGACGCGGCATCAGAGAAGCTGCGCATGTGTCCAAAGTTGCTTGGCGCAAGACTAGCCTTAGTCATTACTGGAGAGTTGGGAGTTGTACTGGTACCAGAAGGCCTTGAGGGTCCCGCGAGAGGTGTGTCGGTATCTAACATACTTCGAACTCTGGGCGGCGGAGGAGAGCTGGTGTCGAGCATACTCCGCACTGGAGCTTGGCGAGGAGAGCTGGGAGTTGGCTGTTCGTCGATATCCAGCATGCTCCGAACGGGGGATCGAGGGGTGGCATAAGGCGAGGCAGATCGTATGGCTCCTTGCATAGAAGGCTCTGGACGGGGCCTATTCTCAAGCAACGCGAGAACTTCCTTGCGTTCCATGTCGAGCATGGCCTCTATGCTCATGGGTTGCTGGTTGCGCGACATGATGACGGTAAGATAGAATCGATCAGGGTAAGTGCTGATGAAGATGACAAGCTGTGTAGCAAAGGTGTGATGCGACGGACGCCGGGCCAAGTCGTGTCAAAGATTGCGCCCACAGAGAGCGATGGTTTGGTGGGGGTTCCTTAGATAGAACTCTGAAATGCCAATGCAGGTGTAGGCCAAGAGGGCATTGCGCGGTATCAGGATGAGCAGAGGATATGCAATATTGCTACTCAATCTGGTAGCGAATAGTGGCTGGGTATATTTCAGTGACGATGTTCGGTATGAATCGAGGTAAAAGCTATCGTTGTCGAGGTCGGTGCGGTGCGGTACGTCAGAGGGGACTCGGTGAAGCTGGCTGGCGGTAGTCCGTCCAGTGTCGGCGTAATGTTTTTGGGTTCGAAGCGCCGCAATGCAGAAATGAATGATGGAGGTAGAGCGCTAGAGCCAGCGTGGTGATAGGTGTTTGGTGTCTTGTTGTGTGACAGGTTAATGAAGTTGAAATTGAGTGAGAAGAGGAGGAGGAGGAGAGGGGAGAGGAGGAGGTTGACGTGCACACTTGTAGCGGCAATGGTAGTGGGATCTAACTAGGCTCTGGGGAAGGTGTAAAGCAGCTAAGGCGTGGAGTCTAAGTTACAGCGGCGCAGCGCAGACGAGGTCCCCCCATTTGGGTCATAGAAGTGTGCGAGATCACCGAGTTAGTGGGGCGTGCAAAGCTGCGTGCGCCCTGGTGGTTGGGCACTAAGATAGCTAGACGCTAGAGTTAAGGTGAGTGCCTGTGACAATTCCTCGTTGCGGCAATGATGCGCGTAAGCAGTCGGTTAAGGTATTTAAAGTGGCACACCGTCACCACTTACTGCGTGAGGTTAATTTCTATCAACTCACCAACCGAAATTATAGATACCCAAGATACCCCATCGACAGTTGAAATATGAATCCCAATCAAGTCTGCTTTGACTACTTCAACAAGTTCTTCTAGTCCTATCTGCACTCAGTTGCCTTTGACCTAACTCAGGCCCTCCCTGGTCCGACCCATCGAGTGATCGTGTCGTCATGTGAAAGCATCATTCTGCCGCCTCTAAATCAAGGTTTCGTCATTGGACAATGGCTCTCACCGGAGTTGGGTCTGATCAAAGGCTTTATTTAGAATGTTATGATTCTCAATCTTAGATGGAGCACCATGTAAAGGATCTCCGGACAGCTATGTTCAGCCTTGTCTGATCTATAGATCTTGATAAGCCATGCACGCAACTGTATAAAAAATTGATTCATAAAAAATAGAATAAAAATAAAATTGAAAAACATGGCGTATACTAAAACTTTTGATCTTCGGCAGCACAAGATCTCGGGCAACAAATGTATTTAAAATAAAATAAAAACACCAAAATGGACAGTGCTTCAGACTACTTTCTATATATCAGTTTCGGTATCTTCTTTGAAAACCGTTAATATTCAATTAATAGTAGGAATGAGTTAGAGGACTCCTTCCCTTGTTCCTTTGCCGAGTCGGACAGTACTTGACTATTGCACTCCGGACCCGGGACTGGACCATCGGAACATTCGTGGCTTCCTCCGGCATCATCGGTCTTTGGTCCCATCCAGGGCCATGGCGCAAATGAGTGCATCCTCTGAGCATGAGGTATGCTTACGCATGCAACAATCCCGGCATGAGGCTCGGATAGCACATTCCAATCGGGTCAAAACGCAACGTTGCTGAGCCCGCATCTGCTACCGCGCATAACCACGCCACTCCGAAAGTTGGTGCATGTATGGAAACTCCCCGCCGACCAGATATATACCCATGTTAAACGCATATGTTCATCAATGGCTTGATATAGTTACATATTTGGCACATCTACTGTACATCCTGAAAGGGAGCAATTGCTCCAAACCTATCCTATCTAAATCTACATCTTCTTCTTGGTCTTGAGCTTGTTGGACCCAACGTTGGCTCGAGACGCCGTACCCAGCTTGTGCACCATCGTCCGCCTGTCCCAAACACCCGAACGTCCCTCGACGACAGCAACGATCTCCTCAGCGATTCGGTAAGGGAATTGCTTGCGTCCACTGCCCTTGGAGGGCTTCTTGTTGATCACATCTAAAATCCATTGGAATGCAACACGTCGTCGCTGCCTCACACCTAGAGGCACGGGAAGATCCAATGCTCGGCCACCACCGCCGGCGCCTGCTACATGGCGGATCTTTAGAAGAGGGGCCACCGAGTCGACGGCAACGGTAATGTATAGGATCGGGTTGAGGGGGAGATGGACGGCCGGAGGGGTTCCGGGCAGAAGGGGATATTTCGGACTGAAGATGGGAGGCGGTGCGGTTCGGAGGTAGTTCATGACAATGGCCATATTCTAGTTGGTCTCTTTAGCCAATTTTCTTTGCAATCTATCCCAGTTACCAAACTTACACGCTGAGCAACGCTGAGCTTGCCATCCTTCATCAAGAGCCGGGTGATTTGCTCCAGTACAGGATGGTAACGCTTTTTCAGGTTGAAACCTTGCGGCAAAGGCCGTTTGGGCAGGCCAAATTTGTGTCCCGGGTTCTGAACCTCAGTGCTATCAGTCGTTTCTAACTCAGCCTTCTCTGATGCGGCAACAAGAGCCTCGGCCTTCTCAGCTGAAGGAATAGTACCCTCACGGTAGAGAACTTCCTCTTGTGCCGGTGTCAGACCCCCTTCGATCGAACTTGACTGTGTACGGCCGCCGTAGAATATTTGCTCAAGTGTAGCATCGTCGATAACCTCGGAACTAGATGTTGAAGATGTCGCCTAGATCGGCCCCGTCAGTTACTAGACATGGGAGCATGTTGAATCCAATTCCTACCTCAACATCCCCATTTCCTGTTGGTGCCGCAGGAGAACCCTCCTCTTTCGAAACTGAGTCAATTTGAGAGTCTTGGGCCTTCTGGGTGTTGTCAATTGCCTTCGGGGGCTGATCGTTTCCATCGCTCGAATACCATCGGTTCCGTGAGAAAGTATTGACGAATGGGGTCGGTCGAGGGGCGACAGGTCTCGATCGAATTACGAGAGCTCTGCATGCGCCCCAAACACTTGTTCTTGGAGACATGGCTGAGCTCCGCGTTGCTAGCAACGTTCGTGGAGCAAGTTATATAGCAGCCTCGTGGCTCTTGTGATCCATAGCTTGTCAAATTCGCGATGCAAAATTCCCCATCAGTTCAGAGTGTCGGAGAAGCAATAATCCGGTGTCTGTTTCTAGGCTTACATAATCTCGTATGTTCATCTACAGACCACATAAAGGCAAGAAAACACTCTCAAAGAGATTTAGCGAGGACGAAATCAATCTTGGAATGCAGTTACGCGAAAAGAAAGTATCGATAGTTGTAAATTAAAACCGAGAGCTTTTGTCCTATCAAGCTTCCACCTATATTCATCACATAAGCCCCTCGGACACTGGGAGCATGGCACTTTAGTAACGAATGCTCTAGGTAGACTTGCAAGATTGGCAAAATACGTGTTTAATTTTTATTCTCAATCTTGATCTCAGTAATGAACGATCAAACACTTGATACTCATTGTAGATGAGCTCTGAGCAGGCCCTCAAAGTATCCTAACTGGCACTTGCTGGCCAGGTCCTCAACTAAGGTGATACTTTCTGAAGCCCATTTTCATTAGATCGTCAAATTCCGAGACCGGACTTTTGAAGTCAAACAAGTCTGCAGTCGTCATATGAAATTGCAATTTCATGTGATCTGCTGTACTAGATTACACCATGATCAACCGTGGCTGCACCGAGGGTGGGGGTACAGCATACCTTTGATGGAAGACATCCAGTTCTAGGGGGAACCAGTATGAAGATATGACGTTAATAACGAGCGGGCTTTGTGGAATCAACATGTATTGCTCAAAAACACGGGAAACTAAATAGTAGTTTTATAGGCAGGTCGTCTCTTGACTATCCTATATCATGTTCAGGACCCGTCAAACTGTCCAGCACAAGTATATTAATCCTTGGAAGATATGTACTTATGCATTTGAAAGCAACAAAAAGCACGATTCAAACTGTACAAATTCAATATTCGAGCTCTAACGTCGTGAGCACTTTTTTATAGCTCAATGATGCAAACTCATTGGTGGAGATTCCCTGTGTAACTAACTCCGTCAAGCACCGAACAAGAACTCAACATAACCGACACGTCCTACCATTTCTTTTGAGATCATACACGAATACAATCCTACATCGCCCCGCTATCCAAACTAATGAAAGACAACTCACGATCTGAACCACGGCCTCTGCTGTAACAGTGCTGGTTGTGTGGTGACCATGCCGCTCTCCGTTTTGCTCAACTGTTGTTTCCACACTCCAGTTGATCGAAACGAGGGGAGGAAAAGACAAAAAATCAACCGCAAGAATACAAAACAACAACTCCCTCGTTAGTAGATGACAAGACCATCCTTTTTTGTTTGTTTGTCGATGTTAAGAAGTGACCCCCACATCGTTTACCAACCCCAGGACTGGGTCGGAGAACCAGAATCCGATCCGGTCAGCCACTTGACTGCACATTCAGCAGCATCCTCTCTGGCATTGTTGAGATTTTTGCCGTCGTACCAGAACCGGGCTGAGAGAGTCTTGCCATGGACCGTCACCCTGCTTGACCAAGCAGTTCGGCCACCTATAAGCAGAAATTAGGTTGAGTACAAGAACCCAGAAACATTGTTGAGTTGATCATACCTCGACGATCTGACACGATTTGGAACACCGGAGGGCGTAATTGAGCATCTCGACAAACATCTATAATAAAAACTTAGCATCACGATACATGAGCCTAGGAATACAGTATGGGATATCCTACTGTCGAGCTGATCTTGCCAAGGGCCGGTGGGACTGACGGATTGGACCTCCATTGCGGTTGTCAAGTGTTTATAGTGAGATTAATACGAAAACGATAATTTGAGCTATCAAGTCGGGTTTTGCAAGTCGGGACAGCTGAAAGTGATGATGTTTTATAAGACAAATATCAGAGACTGTACCAAAATACAGCTGGTTGAAGGATGAATTTGAAGCAGATGGATGGATCTGATGAGATTGTGAGCGACGATGTTGGGTTTTATATATCCAGACGACTCAAGCTGTACCTAGCAAGAATATCAAGATACGCCCGGTGTGAGGTTTCAAAGGATACGGCAACAGCAGATATCCTGGGAAGCAACCAGACGCGTGGTGTATCCCAGAAGCCTGAAAGGTAAGACGAAGACGAGCAGACAGGTTGGGCCCAGGATGATGGGACGATGATGTGGCAGAACAGGATTAGATGCCGTTAAACGGGAAGAGAGACCGAGACGGCAACGCTGGCTTGAAGTAGAGAGAAATGCGTATGCGAGGTTGAATTGCAGATGATCAAGGGTCAGAAGTAACTAGCAACACATGGTACCCAAAGAGGAGCGAATTGGTTTGAGGTGATCACTGAGGAAGGACTGGGAGGAAAGACGTGAAGGGAGGAGTGAGAACAAAGTATAAGTAATTAGGAGAATGTGAGCTACGACGAAGTGAGCTTGAACTTCGATGAGGATGTGGGAGGGATTAACAAGCGAAACCTCAAAAAGAAAGACCGAAGTTTCTGCTGACAAGCAAACTACATACTGTGCCTAACGCAACAAGCGTAATGTCTATCGGCACGCACTACTACGGCCTGTAACTTGGTAGATGGGGCTCCAAGTTGGGTTTGCTTTTTCTAGCCCCTTGGGGAGAAAGGGTGGGATCTGGCACATTAGGTCAAACTTCACCACGGGTGTGAGTGAAGATGCTTTGACCTCAGAATGGGCCGTGCCGTATCCCGTCAGTCTAAGACGGACGGCAACGGCAACGGCAACGGGGACGGGAGCGGGAGCGGGCAGACAAAGAGAGAGGCGACGTGCTGTATGTTTTTGCACATACAGTCATGATTCGGTCTGGGTGAGGCCTGACGAGGCTGACTTGACGAGGATAAGCGAAACCCTGACGATATGCGATCGAGACGGCAGCAGGGCATCCGAGATAGGAGGAAGTAAAGAAAGAAAGAGAAAAAGAAACTGAAGGGGCGTGTATACAAAATGTATTCGAGGGCGTCGATAAGAGTTGCTCGTGGCCGCGGAGCTCTCTAACCGGTGCAAGCGTGCAAGGAGACAGACAAGAAATGGGAACCAAGATCATGGCGGAAGTATACGCGCGCATGCATCCTTGCGGCAACTCGAGCTAGGGGCTTGATTTGGAAAAGGCTGAAAGGCACTGGCACGCTAGGTCAGATACAAAAGAAAAAGAAAAAAAAAGAAGAAAGAAAAAATGCAAAGCTGACACGCGGTGGATGCAGGCATAGGCCATACTCGTCAAGCCCCAAGGAAGAGCAAAATTCAATGTTTGAGGGGAGAAGAGAAGAAGAGGGGAGGAGGAGGAAAAAACAAGGTGAGGCTGACAAGACAATTCAATGGCAGCACAAGGAAAGAAAAGAAGCAAGTTGGGGGAAAGCGAAAAGAGACGACAAGACGAGAATCCCTACCAATTGAATCCGACGCAGCGGATTCTGGTCAGGATGATGTGCAGGATGAGGTGTCGTGCTTGAGATGATGTCGCACACGAACATCAGAAATGCAGATTTACTCTGCAGGCACAGGACCAGGAATATACCGGTACGGTCCTCGCATGCAAGGTTGGGCAGAGTATCCATCCGCATGAAGGGAGAGCGCATCTGAACCGAGCTGGTGAGGAAACAACAACAACCCTGACATTCCACTCAGCTGAGATAACATAACTAATGACCATGGCCACGCCACGTCAAGCGCGCCAGACTTGAGCTTGAACTTGAAGGAGGCCAGCTGAGGCAAGCAAGCAAGCAAGCAAGCAAGCAAGCCCAGGGGGAGAACATACCTAGGCGACCAATGAGCCTTGATGGCCCAGGGGGACCCGACATTGTCGAGGACCCATGCGTAGATGAAAGCAAACCCTCCCTCGAAATGTCGGATGAAAACGAGTTGAGCGGGAGGGAGACAAGACAAGGACTCGTAAGGGATGAGTGAGTGAAGGCCGCGGTTCGATTGGGTTCTTTCTTCTTTTCTTTTGTGCTCTCCTCCTTTTATGTACCGGCATTATCTCATCTCTGACAGCTCAAAGAAAATTGACATTCTCTTTCCTTTCTTTTTATCATGTGGAGTTGACAAGATCTCCCTTATGGCCTGGCCTAGCCTAGCCCAGCAAATGCCATCTAATCCCAGCTTTCATCTTTCATCAAGCCAAAGAATGCCGGGAAGGGGAGCCTGAATCTAGGAGTGTGGGGGAAAGCTCTACGCACCGACCAACCGCTATCACTGGATGGGTGCTGGCGCCCAGGGCGCTTTGGGCTGAGTCCTCTAGTCCCCTGCCCCCCCTAAGGCGCTAAGGCACGCCCGATGAGATGGTGACATGTGACCCAGAGTGAATCTCAGCCATCCATTGGAGCTTCAAACGAAGCAACAAAACATCTCTCATTATCACGATTCTTCTTTTCTTATTAAAGCCGATTACAGGGTAACACCTCTCTACTAAGCATGAACCGTATTTCACCAAACCTCCGGCTTCTAATTCTCTCGTAACCGAGATCAAGTGCTACGCTACAGCTACCACTAAAGAAGCCACACATTAGTCTTGGATTCTCTTGGCCAACTGTCAACTAGCCAAACTTGGTACCTACATATCAGAATATCCGCGGTGCAAAGCGTGAATTGGTGAATGATCTTCGGGGTTTCATGGTCAGTACAAGAGCGATAGACGCAGCTGAAAGCCTTTCTCAATGGGTACCCTACTACCCGCCTCATGGACCGCGACCGTAGCACTGTTTCGGATCTTGTTGTCTGTCATTTACGAAGGACTTGCCGTGAAGATCCTTTAGCTGCTCTGACCCGATACCTGATAATCCAACTCGTTATCTATAGCCGTTAGTTTGCTGATGCGGACAGGTTTGTTGTTTTCTACGGCCGGAAATATCAATTGGAAACAACTAATAATAAATGAGGGCTTGTTTCCACCTGAGTATATTAACTTCATACACCAAGAGTGTCTGACCCATCCATCGGTCCATGAGCAAACAACATCAACTTGCCTGTATCCAAGTCTTTCACGCTCGTCTTACATGTTATCTCTGGACACTTTATTGTACCAGCGTTTCGGAGGAAACTAGTGGCCGCTGCACCTTTGGCGCCCAAGTCGATCGACTGCCGAACCCACAACTTCCGGTTTCTCGGGATACTGGCTTCTTTTAGGCTTTTGATTGATGACATATCGGACCCTTGCATGCAGCAGACCTATCAGCCTTTCAGTGTAAGGTATTACCCGAGGCTATTCAGACGCCAACATTTGCTTCAACTCGTCATTAGTTGGTCGTCCGGGTTTTGTCCTTGACGTCGGCTTCTTGATGCTCTGACTACAATCATGTACAGTGGTTGGTCTGACTAGACGAATGCAATTCTCATTACATTCGTGCTCGAAGGTTCGTGATACCAGCGAGGCCATTGTACAGTACTTGGGATACGTTAATCGTGTAGCAAAGAAGCAAATTTGGCTGTTTGAACAACTGCTAAACATCTTACAACGATATTGTTCTCTCGCCTTGTTTCCGCCTCGACGCGACAACAAAGCCAAAACATTTACGGAGCCTCATATGTTGGATAACAGCCAAAGCGAACGAGCCGTGCCGGTTTTGGTGTCGCAGTTGCTTGCTTGTACTGGTCTAACCCCCCCACGTCAACATACTCTCATCTCCGTACCCCTCAGAAGAAACTGTCGTCAGCTTGGCCTTGACCGGTGCATCGACTGCTACCAAATTGAGTCTTGGGGACATCGTGGCAGACCGGCCAAGAAGCTTCGCCATAATACAGCGTCTCACGTCTCAGCGGGTTCGATTTGCGGCCAAGCGATGATCTTCCAACGCTTACCAGATCAGCTTTAAAGGGACCTAGGGGAGGGTAACAATGATGAAACCACCACACAACTCTATTCCTGACAGGCTCCCCAGTCCTTGCAAAAGCCCGAATGACGGCGGGCGACTCCCTGATCCGGCTTTCGGGTACAGGCCGCACCTATCATGTTCTCCTTCCAGGGCCAGGGGTTCAACCTTTGGCCCCCAAATTCGTTTCACTCGCCATTTCCTCGTCCGCCTTCGTGGAACTCCAAGACAGGACCAGCCATTCTTCACCGGTCTGGAGCCTGGCGTAGATCCCCACGTCAAATGCTGCAGTATGACCCCACCCCCCATTTGCTCACCACCTCCTTGCGTGCGTGCCCTGTAGCCCTGCGCCTCGCCTTTTTAGACAAACATGCTGCTGCCCGTTTGTGTTTTTCACTTATGCAGCCGCCATTACCTGTAGGTAGATCTAACAATCAGTTTCGCCGAGCCGAAAGACTTCGCTATCCAATCTTGCGCTTGTGATTGTTTAACGTCGACCGAAGCACGGGAGCATCCGTGTTAGCAAACAAACAAACAAACCCCATTGGCTATTTAACTAGAACCCTTGATGTTCATCGGAACCTTGGGTAATGATTGCAATTTTTGTTCATTTTCTGATGAACCCAAAAGGGTTATGATCAGTTAACTACTGGTTTACGTATCTACCATAGCCGGTATCCGTATAAAGGTAACTAATATGCGTCTCATCCACATATTGTAGTTGCATTCAGCCGTGATTTAGCATTGCATTAATAAGGGGGCACCTAGGTAGTGTAATGAGTAAAGTAGGCGATTGACAGAGTTTAAAGCAGAAGCAGTTTCCCAAGTTAATGAGCAGAGAGACTCATTTACATATAGAGAGGCATGAAATTACTGTTGAATGGTTAAAAAGAAACAGGTTAGGAACTAGAGTCTCAGATGATAACTTATAAGAGTCTTGACTCAAGGAGTTTATCCTTGATCTTTTTTTACTCTTCGCATCAAGATGACTTGTCAGCTTCTGTGAGTCTCAGCAGGCCTGCTCAAGTTTAGGTTAGACGAGAGCATTATCCTCATTTTGGAAACAGAATCTCATATTTTTACGAGTTCTTTTATGGCTTCATCACATCATTGAGTTAGCGGAGTATCTTCCGGTGTGATAGGTGGACGAGGATTTCAGCTACGACCTACATCCAAGCTGTCTTGCCAGTGGAATGACCTGTTTAGAATTGCTAGCTTAGGCTGGTGAGATAGTCAAGAGAACGGCAATGTCTGCATGTGCTCCAGACAGCCTTGGAAACATTGCCTCATAGTTTCCGATGGACGAAAATAACATGTAATAAGATAGGTTTTACCATAGCGGGTTTACAGGATTGGTCTTATAGCACCTATGGCCCTCAGCTGGCCAACCTGATTCCCACTCTGAGGAGAGCCCAGTTCATGTACGTAAAGCCCTTTGGACGAGGCATGTCTTTCGGAGAAGAGGGGGAAAAAAAGAAGAAAAAAAGAAAGGCGGTTTCTGAGTCGAATTCCTATGCTGACTTTGTAAACGGCCCTTGGCTTGGAGACTTGGTTGGGGAAGTTGTGGGTTCTCTCGGTCCGATAGTAGCCCCGCATTTAAACCTCCATGACCCCATCTTATCGTTCGACTCCATGTTATGGATCCCACGTGTTGGATACCGGTACATGTGGTAATTTTACGGAACTATAGCATCTTTTGTTCCCTTTCATTTGCCTGAGGTTTGCAAGTTAAATAACAGCAGAGACTGTTGCAATTTCCTTTTGTACTCACAGAGATCAATTAATTGAAACCTGATTCCAAAACTCTCTGCAGAGTAGAACAAAACGTGATTCTCTAGTGCCATCTGCCAAGCATCTCTTCTTTACCGAGCCTACGTCACGTCAAACTCAACACCACGAGCAAAACGGTTGTCCCGCAGTTTTCGGGGTAGAAAAAGTGTCGATCTCCCCACACAAACTCCACAAGCCTCCGGATTCCAGGTTCGCTTTGGTAAAGACTAATTTGCAGAGTAAGGCTCAGGTGCCCTTCGTGCCCTGTTCGCGCCGTGGTATCGCCGAGTTCTCTCTGAGAAATTGTAGAAGGGTCTTGACTTCTCATGACGATGTTGCCTTTCCCCTCACTGTTTGTCGGGGCGACATGACTTAGTCTGGGTTGTCGTGATCAAGATATATAACGTCAGTGGCTCCTCCAGACTCCCAGAGGATTGCCATTCGTGCTTTGTCTTACATGTGCCTGTTCAAGAGTAAGTCATGAAGCTTTCGCTTTTGTTAACGGCTGGCTCGCTCGCTTGGGCGAAGCCATCGGCCCCTAAGCTTGACTACAACCGCGCACCGCCAAACTTGTCAACCCTGGCCAACCTCACTCTGTATAATACATGGCGTCCTCGAGCTAGAGTACTTCCGCCATCTGGACAGATCGGAGATCCTTGTATGCACTACACAGATCCTAAGACGGGACTCTTCCACGTTGGGTTCCTTCACGAGGGTGCCTCGGGTGCTACGACGGATGACTTGGTGACATACCGCGATCTCAACCCAGGCGGAGCTCCCTTCATTCGCGCCGGAGGCTTCAACGATCCAGTGGCTGTCTTTGATGGCTCAGTTATCCCCCGCGGTATCAATGGCACGCCTACGCTCTTCTACACCTCCGTTTCCTACCTCCCCATCCATTGGACCATCAACCATACTCGCGGCAGTGAAACTCAATCCTTGGCTGTATCGACAGATGGAGGTCGCAACTTCACAAAGCTACGACAAGGTCCTGCAATTCCGGAGCCACCATTTGCGCTCAACGTGACGGCCTTCCGCGATCCCTTTGTTTTCCAGAACAAGGAGCTCGATAACCTTCTAGAGAGCGAGGATGGAACATGGTATAGCGTCATCTCTGGCGGCGTTCAGCAAGAGGGTCCCAGTATGTTCCTCTACCGTCAGCACGACCCTGAGTTTCAGTACTGGGAGTATCTGGGCGAGTGGTGGCACGAGAAGGTGAATACGACGTGGGGCGGTGGTCTCTGGGCTGGGCGCTACGGTTTTAACTTTGAGGTGGGCAACGTCTTCAGCATCGATGAGGAGGGATACAACTCGGAGGGAGAGACGTTTGTCACCTTTGGAGCCGAGTGGTCCAAGAAGCCCATTGTATCGCAGGTCTCAGCTTTCCGTGAGATGCTCTGGGCCGCTGGAAACGTCTCTCTCGACAACGGCAAGGCCAAGTTCACTCCTACAATGGTTGGCAAGCTAGATTGGGGACGCTCTGCTTATGCTGCCGCTGGCAAGTATCTGCCCTCGGACTCCAAGGCGTCGACCAGGAGCGGCGCGCCAGACCGATTCATCAGCTATCTGTGGCTCACTGGAGATTACTATGGCGATCTTAAGCTGTTCCCTACTCGTCAGCAAAACTGGACTGGTTCACTTCTGCTTCCCCGAGAGCTCACTGTGGGCAAGATCAGCAACGTGGTTGATAACGAGCTTGCACGCGAGGAGGGCTCATGGCGCGTCGAGAGAAATGAGTCGGGCGTCGTAGAGCTCGCTACGCTGAAGCAAGTCATTGCTCGCGAGCCTCTGGCCGAGTTCACCAAGAAGAAGCCCTTCGTTGAGCCGGGTCAAAACATCAGCAAATCGGGATCAACGACTTTTGGCCGCAGCCCTGAATCCAAGTTCTACATTCTTAAGAGCTCCCTCTCATTCCCCAAGTCAGCCCGTGACTCGGATCTCAAGGCTGGTTTCCAGATTCTGGCATCGGATAAGGAGGCCACGACCATCTACTACCAGTTCTCGAACGAATCTATCATTATCGATCGCAGCAACACTAGTGCTGCGGCACTTACTACCAGCGATATCGACTCTCGAAATGAGGCAGGTCGACTTCGCCTGTTTGATGTTGTCGTTGATGATAAGGAGCAGATTGAGACTCTTGATCTAACTATTGTTGTGGACAACGCTGTCGTTGAGGTTCATGCCAACGACCGGTTCGGAATAGCCACTTGGGCTCGGTGAGCAGAATTCCTTTCCGACCTTGCATTACTTTGCTGACTCTTTAGTTCTTGGTATGCCGATTCGACTGATATCCGCTTCTTCCGCAGTGGAAGTGGCGAGGTAACTTTCAGCAATGTAACTATCTGGGAGGGGCTTGTGGATGCTTGGCCTGAGAGAAAGAGATAGAGAAAACGTGTCATATATGATACTGACGAGAAGTGAATTATGACTTTTTTTTAAGGGAGGCAAAATTAGGTCGATTTAGAATTCTTGTACTTGTGGCTAGCACGGCACCCTGTAGCCATAGAATGGCTCACATTAACAACCACCACGACACCATCAGAGAAATGATCTCATTCCGGATTTTGAGCGCTGATTGTTAAAAAGTCCAAAGTCACACCGAAGACCAGAGTCTGTTTGTAAAAGCAAGTCCATTATTCTATAAGCTCTTGCAAAGGTCATTACGCTCAACTATTCAAGAGCACTTTTCATAGCTTAGAAGCCTCAAAGCGACGACCCGTCTCATCAAAGTTAATCTTGTTGCCCGAGTTGAGCGACTCCTGGAGCGCGCAACCGATCTTGACAGCCTGGACAGCGCCAGTAAGCTTGAAGGGCAGCCTCTTGTTGTCAAGTACAGCAGCAGTGAACTCGTTCGCCTCTGTGACAAAGGCGTGCTCGAAGCGGCCATAGTAGTCGCCAGGGATTTGCCGGCGAACACCAGCAGCCTCATGCATCTCGACGAGGTTGCCAATGGGGTTGGCGTTGATGGCGAGCTTGCCCTCGGTGCCAATGACCTCAGTCATGTCGTGCTGACCAGCAGCCATCATGCGTGAAGAGTAGAAGTAGGCGACCTTTCCGCCCCAGAACTCGACAATGCCGACACCATTGTCAACATCCTTGTGCCTTCGCAGGTCGGGCTGGACGGCAGTGATGCCAGTAGCGACAACGGACTTGATGATGGAGTCCTGGCCAAAGTACCACAGCGCAAGGTCGATGTCGTGGATATTGCAGTCGACGAAGATGCCACCACTGAACTCAGCGTAGGCGACGAAGAAGCCAGAGGGGTCGAGCTTATCGCAGGTCTGAGATCGGAAGACAGAAGGACGACCGATGGCACCGCTGTCCATACGGTCAAAGGCGTCTCGGTATGAGGCATCGAAGCGACGAGAGAAACCACACATGACCTTGAGGTGAGGCTTCTTGGAAGCAGCATCAACAACGGATTGAGACTGTTGGGAAGGGAAAAAGTTAGTTATCTTGGCCCAACAATAAGTTCAACACCATGAGAAGGGAAACAAACTTACAATCTCAACACTTGTGCTCAGAGGCTTCTCACACAGAACGTGCTTGTCAGCCTCGATGGCCTGAATAGCCTCCTCGGCGTGCGCAGTGGTGACGGTAGCGACCACAACAGCCTGGAGACCAGGGTGCTTGAGCATCTCCTGGTAGTCACTGTAGATGACAACGCCCTCCAGGTTAACCTTGGCCCAATCGGCCTCCTTCTGGGCGGGGGTAAAGGCAGCGACGAGCTCCGCGCGGGGGGTTCTGTTGTGGAAGTTAAGGGCATGACGAGCGCCCATACGGCCGAGGCCGGCGACAGCGACCTGGAGCTTGGGAGAGGCCATTGTGATGGGACGAGTGAGCCTGTTAACGAGGAATTGAGATTGTGTAGAAGAGTCTGGGGTTGAGTTTATGCGTCCGTCGGGTTCTCGCAGCAGCAAAGAGACTGAAGAGAAGAGAACTGGGGAGAAAGATCATGAGCGAGCGAGCTGTTGTCCCTTATACATTGAGCCCACTCGGTAATCGGAATAAACAGTGATTACCTACCGATTCTCGGAGCTTTGGAGTTATTGCACTGTAGCTTCGGTGGTCCCTGAACCCTCCTGGTCTCTCTCTGCCTTTACCCTCCACACTTAGATGCCATATCATGGATGTCAACACCACCATTGAACCTAATAACCCCCCGTTCCGGCAGTGTAAGCGGTCTGTTGGTGGCTTGAAGTGGTAATCACAAGATCGACATTCATCTGTCTCGATGAGTGAAAAGTTCATCTATCGTAACAAGGGTAGGTATTGGCTCACGCAGACCCGAAGCTAGATTTACACGTTCTCTCCTCTTAGACATGAGAGTGGAAGATGCGGTCACTTGTGGAGACCAGATGCACATATCCAGATGTAGCAAGTGCCAACGAAAGTGTCTATCGGCGCCTCCTACTGTAGATAGACATGTGGGCTTGGCCTCTGATCCCAGATCCCTGTCATCCCCGCAAAAGCATCCAGGGACTTCAGGGACCAGGGGTCGCCTCCGCACGGCGGATGAGGCTTAACTCATGACCCGGTGGGAAGAATGGCCTAGTGGCCGAAGCAAAGACGGAAATAAAACTTGGGAGGCTCTGGCCATGGAAAACATCGCTGTTATCCTGCCCTTATCTGCCCTGGTCCTCTCCACTACCTACCTAGTTAGATTCTTTGATGTCCAGTCTCGAATTGATTGGCTCAGCTGATTCTTCCCCGCATCTTTTCAGATTGGTCGGTAAAATTCTAATATTTCGTCAAAATATCTCGGCAAAATACCACAAGTCAGTGAGATTCGGAGTTAATTGGATATTGTCGGCCCCTAATTCGCCTGTCGTGTGGTTGCCCACTCGTTGCGGCTGCCGCCCCTGCGTGGTGTACGGATACTGGCTTATTGTTTACATGATTTGGGTGAGCATGCTGCTGAGAAGTACAGATTGATCGCGATACCCACTTAGTTTGCCCGGTAATAGAGTATATTGACTCGTCAGCTTTGTTCCATTGCTATGTGATGGTCTGATATCTTCCAGCATTGGCCTGGTATCCGGCTCATGTTGCAGGGGTTGCCGGACTTCACATCGTTGGGACGGGTACCCTTACGAAAGATGTAGGTAGACTCAGCCGCCTAGAATATTCCAGTCCTCCTTGAGGTGCCACCATTTGCGTGAGTCTTTCGAGAACAACTTTGAAAACTCCACGTTGAAGTACTATCTGATTTCTGTCCATGCGAGAATAGATTGAGCACGGGCTGCTGAGTAAAGACACTCGCGATAGTTCACTTCGTGGATTATTTCATTCATACGCTCAGCCTCGACGTGGTCTTGGTCCTAATCAAGAAAGCCGTGACGCTCGCTGAAACCAATAATCGCAATCTTGTTGAGGTGAAGAAATTGGTAAAGGCACGATAGTCAAACTTCAGGTCTCGAGGGCTGGGACGAGTAAAGCCTTGCTTGAGAGGCAACGGGCAAGCAGCATCAGCAACGTGAATAAAACGCTCTGTCTTTCTGGTGACCTTAAACTTCCTGTTCTCAAGGTCCTTTGGGGTACGACATTTGCGGGCAAGTGTACTAAGATGTTTTGATGCTATGTTTCCGAGTATTTTCAACTCAAGTTAAGGAAACATGCCAAAGTGAAGCGAGCTCCGCCCTAGAAACGAGCCAAGCAACGCCGTTTAGAAGACTCGATGACAAACGCATACCGATTCACACACTTTGTAACGTTTAAGTACGTAGAACGATCTTCAGCCTGAGCGTGACGCGGCAAAGCAGTTCAATCAGGGGCTTCACTTCACATACGGGATTTTCGTATCCCGACCCCAGTTTTCACGTATGTAGTTGGATAAATTTTACCGTAATTAGACGGCCCACAACCTGGAAGACTGTTGGAGAATAATTGGAGGATTAGCTTGCTTCTGTCGCCGGCCCGTTCTGCTTTAGCACACGAAGTTCGAGATATGTGAGCAATGCCGTTATGGACCACTCCCTTACCAACTGATTGCCAGCCGACAAACTCAGATTTGACTCTCGTTTTGGCCGAGTGTCAAGGCATCGACCATCTCGTGGCCTTGATGATTGATGGGTTCTCTAGCTGGGTATGGTGGATCTTGGAAGAACTCGAACACCATGGATTGTTGTTGATAATTATATTGATAGGTCTTCAGAGGCTGTTTTCTTGAATCAAACTCACGCTCTAAACTCTTCGTACTGCAATATGCTCCCCTGATTCTAGATCCCTGAAAGCGGAGTCACTCCATGAGCCATTACAAGATATCCAAATCATCAAAACTTTGTTCACTACTTTTGTGTGAATGTTGCGAGTTGTTCTTCTCCAACCGAGTGCAGTTGATGCGTATGCGGATCCACAGTCTCTCAAACCATGCGAATGTTTTGGTAGTGAACGACCCGAGAGATAAGGATATGAGAGACAGTGCCAAGCGGCCTACTTCTACTGATAGAACATATCCAATACCAGGGCCAGGATCCTTAGAAACGCTCTTGGTCTGCTGATGTGTTTAATGCTGGAGCAACTCGGTCGTTAGATTCAAGGATCTGCAGTGTTGTATCGTGCTGGCGTTAGACATGCAACATGTAGCTGGGTTGCCCGGTCCTAACTTGTATCGGCAGATGCATCAGAATAGGGGATTGAAGAGACTCGATCCCAACCTCTCTCCGTGTTTCTTTACCCCGCAAGTCACCCTTGCGTTGCAATGTTGGTGATCAAATACAGTCTGTTGACATCCCGGCAGATAGGTAATAGTAAAACCTGCATACTAAAGCTTTCATAGACTTTAGCCCCAGATCTATAAGATTAGAAGATACATTAGAAAAGCTCTCAGGTTAGAAATCAAACACACATTAGATCCTAGAAAGTATTTAAATCATCTTGTTAAAGTTTCTACTTAGATATTCTAAGATTATTTCCATTAATATAGTAAGTGGTAGTTTTGGTGTGCGGATTTATTTCCCACTGGAGTGGTGAAGACTTCTTCAAGCACGTGGAAGAGCTACGCTTGTTACATTGTTTTAATCAACTATGCTATCTCGGGTTAAGGACAAACATTGATATGCATAGGCTGAAAACTTTCACACCAAAGACTGATTCAGCGAGAGCAATGTTGCGCATGTTCATACCGAACCCCATGATCTAGCTCCCATCTCTAGTATTATTGGAGAGTCTATGGTATCAAAAGGCCTTCCTCTCGACCATGACATGTTCGCTACTGGCGAGAACCCCCACGGATGCGGTCACTCTGTGAGAACAGTGTACAAAGGCCTTCGCGCCACGAGCGCAGATTTTATCACGCAGCAGAAGCCCATGGGCACCCTTCATATCATGGCAGAGGCACATGTTGAAAAGGTCGTCATCGACAAGAACGCTCAAGGGGGGCTTAAGGCTGTCGGCGTTTGAGCAATTTAGGCCAACGGCGCAGTCATTGAACTCAAGGCCGGAAAAGAGGCTATCGTCAATGGAGGAGCACACTGCTCACCAAACATCCTCGCCTTTACGTTCTACGAGACCGAAAAGGGAGGGCATCACTGCCGATCGCCTAGTTTACTACTATGATGCATTGTAAAAGGCGCATACCCAACGGAAAGAAGAGAAGAAGGGTCATCTGGCTTCATTCCCCTTTGACATCTTTGCCTATGCTCGCACTGCCTTGGTCAAGACAACCAACCTGGCTTACTCCAAGTAACAACCAAAACTGACAGCGACTCACAAACCATAGTTGCATCCTTTAAATGGTTCCTTCACAGGGCTTCATTCTCAACACTGCTTGCCGTTCATTCATGTGTAGCTTGTTATGGCCCGTAACAAGCATATGAATCCTTCCGGAATATTTGCCAAGATCTGCGCGTAACATTGAGATCTGCCCCTGTGGCTGGCCCTGCATCGTACGTTATACCCCCTGCATACAACCTATAATCTTTTAGTAACAGCTTGGGGTATGAAAAGTATCCGAATCACCACCAAAAACCCACTGGAATAACACTTGACTTAGGACAGCAAATGCCCGGAAAGTACAGAGTACTGTACTTGTAAAGAAAGCTGATCGTCTCTTCCTTCATGGTTGTTATCGGGTCCTTTTTTTTATAGTGGTTTCATGCCTAAAAGATTGTGTTGTTGACGGCTTCAGATATTGAGCCATTAACTGTCCAGCCCCTATAGTAAACTCCTGCAAAGGGCTAACGCCGGTTGTATGATACAAAACCAATCATTAGCTAGCTTGTTATCTAAAGTCTAGTTTCCAAACAACTCAACTGCTGTTTTACACAAGTCCTGAGACCGTCTTATTATCTCAAACATCCCCCCTTTTCCACCTTAGTGTCACAGCGGCTCATGATCGTATTCCACAGTCACCGTCTTTGTCTGCATAATAGCCGGTTTTACTGTCCCCCCAACTATTCCCTTCTCCGAATCACTATCTATCCATTCTACGTTATCCTCGCTGTGTCCGACACTGGTGTTGTGTCTCAAGCGACCATCGATAGGGCTTAGAGCGAAACCATCTGGCATTGGGTTCTCCTCGGGATCGAATTGTGAGTATTGAGTTCGGACGCGACCCCTCTGTGAAGAGGGCGCAAAAGGTCGGCTCGGAGGCTTGGAGCCTGTGTCCGGTTTGCCATACTTGGATTTTCCTGATTTGCTCCCGTATTGAGACTCTCCGATGAGCTTGGGGGCGACGTGTTTGAAGAACTTTCGCAGTGTCGGCATCGTGGCGCAAATAATGATGAGGTTCGCCTCAACAATACTGTATATTCGGTTAGTCTCTGATGTTGACTGGAACGTCTTGAAGGAAATGCTTACATCCAGACACTCGGATACGCTATTACCCATGACAAGTCCAAGCTGTTTAGCATGTCTGGCAACAGCGAAACGCGAACAATCGAGGTAACAACTGTCAATGACCCAATAGTAAAGATGCCCATCAACCCTATCTTTTGCTTGAAAGGCATCTGGAGTTGAAACACCATTGGAAGTGGCAGCACAAACAGAATGACATCGCTGATGATATTGACCGCCGCGGTTGCAATGTACAGACCCGGTCTGTTGATGCAGCTGCCATCGGTGATTGTGACATCCCAGCTCATGGCCATAGGTTGGCATGCGAAGATGCCGGCAAAGAAGATGCCGATGGTGTAGCCGCAGATGATCACAATGGCTGACCAGGTTGCGATCTTGAACCATCGTTGAGGAGACAATGGGAGGTAGAAGATGAGGAGTGCGAGCTTGGCTAAAGAACCGCAGAGAACGTATATGAAAGCGGCAAGATAGACGTCCTGGTCTATTGTCAGTCCTCGGTGAGTAAACAACGAGCCGGGATGTAATATAACCATCATGTAAATGTTGAACGTGTCAATCGATATTTCCCATGCGTGGGCACCGCCAGCTCCTGCAGCGAACATGTCTACAGATAAGGTTAATCGTTCAGTCTGTCAAGGATATTTCACGGACTCACGAAGACATAATGCTATTGTAACTATAGCGAGCATCTGTCCATGTCATTATCAGCATCTTGTCAACTCGCACGTTTGTATTGTTGGGGATTTCGAGCATCCACCATTGGTTAAGAGAGAATGCCAGTATCATTTCAAATTCAGGATATACATACATATGAAAATATAAGAAGAACTATTCAACGGTTAGTGATTTTTCATAATGGCGATCAGTTCCGACAACAGGTGCAGACCCGCAAAGAGATCGAGTTTACAAGGGACGAACCAACAACCAACAGAAAACGACAAGTCGAAACTCACAATCGTCGAGCTGCAGACCTCCGGCCAGAAAGATCTTGACGTATATCCTCTGCGCGAAAAAAAGGAAGCTGAGAGCCATGCCAAACCCCGAGACATAGTAGGCCGCGTTCACGCCCTGTCTCCGTGGGTTATCAAGGTCTACTACATAGCCTTCTGGCGGTGGGAGAAGCACCTGGATTCCATCTATCGTGGTCATCTTAACAAGAGTTGAGACTTCGGCATGGAAAGGTTGTTCGAGTGGAACAATCAGTCTGGGGAAAGGCTTGGGTAAAAGAAGAAAAGGCTATCAACTCGAAACGTCGTAAAGCAGGAGACAGAGGCTAGTTGAGAAACCACTCGGGAGGATGTACATACGTGCAGCTGTCACCCATCTGCCATCGAATTACAGCATGATGTAGCCCCGAGCTGAGAGGCACATAGATGGCAGGGATATGTACATGTTAATTTGGGGTTCTGACCTCCACAAACCGCCGATGATATAGATGATAGGCTCAAGAGGCTTCAATGAGAGACCCTTATTTGATAGCCTGTGAACAGGGAACATGAAAGCTCGTAGATACTTGTTACATATGTACTGAAAATATTCAGGTGAATAATCTACAGAAGCACACCGTCCCCCGACTTAGGAACAGCAATCCCTGCTTCTTACGGACAATTTAACCGACACCCTTTGAACCGAACGAGCCTCGCCAAGATCTTCTTCCGTACTGCGTATTTTTCTTCTTGCCCTGCAGCCAAGAGATCCGTGTGCCAGGCACCGAGGTCTGAAGCAGCCCCAGACAAGTTGCAGGGCACGCGGATCTCGCGGGCAAGGCACACGTGGTATTATTTCTGACAGCCAGGGTGTTAAAGAGACTCGAAATCTTCTAGATAATACCCCGTGTCTTTTGTAGGTGATCTTGAGCCTGGCTGTGCAAAGCCTTGAACCGGCAATGAGGTCAGTTGCCGGACGAGCAAGATCCTCAAACTCGCCCTTCGCCAAGAACACCGGCCAGGAACCAATGCAAGTCGGTGTCCGAGTAATTCCATACAAGTAGTACGTGTTTATTACCCTCTTCTGTCAAGCTTCTAGCATTGCTTTCGTGGCCAACCTGGCTGTGCATTTTAGCATGTTGGTACGTAACAGGATTCAGGTACTGTTGCAACGCTGTTCTTTTACCGGGAGGATGGTTATCAAGGTGCTTTTTCCTCGACGCGATCTATCGGGGAATTGGATCGGATCAGCTCATACATACATACATGGCTAGTCATGCACCAGGATAGATTGCAAGGATTCATGATAATGAACCAACACCCCCAGTTCTGAGAAGCTGAAAAATCCCTACATGCCTGCTTGGCTTGCGGTTTTCAAGGTAATTGTATTACTGTATATTGCTGGTGCAGAGCAAATCATCTTGATACATGTCAAGTCAAGGGGAATCTTGAGGGTTAAAGGCTAAGATGCTGCGGGAACTGCTGAGCGTGTACGCAACAGCCGGGTCCGGGCCCTTGCGAGTGTCAATGAATACAGGGAGGGCAGTATTAAAAACCGGACATAATACGGAGAGTTCGTATCGCAGCAACAACGTGGGGTTTCGTGAAGATCAATATCTGACACGGACAGTTCAACAGCATTATGTGGACCATAGTGGAAATCCAGTCGAACGGGTCACTCGGTTCTCGGATCACACGTTGACAGGAAATGATTGTGCGCATACGATTCGCAAGATCTATAAGAAGAAATCCGAATCCGGTTCATGATAGAAGTTTGAATAAGGTTTTCGAGGTATCGTGCTGTTCAAGATACAACTAGGTACCATCCATTATGCCATAAGCACGGTAGATAAGCTTAAGCATATACATCTGCGTCAAACCCCTGCTTCTTCAGCAACATGTCCACCCTTGTACCTCGTTTGTGCTGACTTCATCCCTGGCTAGCAAGGATCCCCCATACTAGACGCGGGCCAAAGACGGGGATTAGCAAGACACAACCAACCGCACAATGCAATCGGCAAGTCAAAGCTCGGTCGATGCAGATAAAGCACGCATTACAGTGGGAACAGCTGTCTGGCAGCCAACACGTCTCGGCTCTTTTGCCTGCGTCTAGGGTTTTCTACTTGAAGAGCAGTTCTCGATAAGCTAGCAGCTCAACCTTGAGTTCAACGGACTGTAGCAACTCATAGGCCACTAGCATACCGAAAAACAGCCCATATATTTCTTCGTTCTGACCCTGTCTACGAGTTGACGTGCAGACCTGCTCATCCATACATCTTGGTGGACCTATATTCCAGTTCTGTTAGCTGAGTGCTTTATTAGTTCCGTTCCCACTGATGCTGATCCGTGAGAAGCAACTCGTTCAGTATTGTGGATAATGCCTCTTCCTTCGCCCCTCCGTCAGGCCAGTATCACCCTGAGTCTTTTTTCTCTCGGGATAATCCGGCACGCCTGATGGAGATCAACAGGCTCAGCTGTTCTGGGGATGTTGATTCTTTAATAAGAGACGATCTTCCTCGCCCGTGAACCGCAGATCGTTGCCTTTCTGCTTTTCGGATAGACCATGTCCCTCGCTTTATCACCGAGAATTTTCTTCCCTTCACATGGCACGGTTGCGTTCTGCTCGAGACTCTATCAGTTGTAAGCATGAAGCTTGACGTTCTCACAGCCGGTGCTGCCGTTTGCGCTGCAATGATTCCGGGCAGCCCTGAGCAGTGTGTAAGTAGCACACTTCAACAGCAATATCTTTGTCAGTCGACAAGACCTGATGTTTATCCCACACCGTTTTTGGGTACTTCTGTCTTCCTTCGGTTGATCCTTTTCTTAGAATCATCGTCATCCTGTGAGAATTCTACACCATGGCTAACGTCTCATCTCAGTACGCTGCTCTAACCGAGGCCGGTCTCACCGATCAGGTCGTTACTAAGAACCAGACGCTTTACAATGAAAGAATAGAGTCTTACTGGTCTGTTAGTGCTGCTCTGCGGTCTGACTGCATGGTCCTGCCCAAGACAGCCGAGGATGTCTCCAAGATCATGAAGGTTATTACGAAGAACCAGTGCAAGTTTGGTATCCGAGGTGGTGGCCACGGTAACTTCGCACTGTCCAACTCTGTCGAGGATGGCATCACCATTGACTTTGGTAAGCTAACGCTCGCTTAATGCAAACTTGATGGCCACGTGAACGCTGTGCTAACAACCCCAAGGTTTCATCAATGGCACAACATACGATGAAGAAAAGAATATTGTTTCAGTGGGGCCTGGTGGTCATTGGCAAGACGTCTATGATACCCTTATTCCATATGGACTCGCTGTCGCCGGGTATGTCGATGTTATGCTCTACTTTGCTTCAGTTACTTACACTCTTGAATAGTGGCCGTGCCGGAACTGTTGGCGTTGGTGGTTTTGTGTCTGGTGGAGGAAACTCTTTCTACTCTGCATCTCATGTAAGACTTCGAAGTCTGAGATTTACCCAAGAGGAACTCACATAATCAGGGAATGTCTTGTGATACAGTGGCTGGCTGGCAGCTCGTCCTCGCCAACGGTGACATTGTTGAAGCCAATGCCAAGGAGAATGCCGATCTATGGCAGGTAAGTGTCTTTGTCTTTTTAACACATCCCAGCCAAGCGTGCTGACTCTGCAAATAGGCCATGAAGGGTGGCTCCGGTAACTTCGGTCTTATCACCCGTATTGATTTGGTACCCATCGAATTTGTCGACCGAAGCAACCCCGTCATCTGGGGCGGTAACCTACTCTACAAGCCTGAGTCGGGCCCTGCAGTTATCGATGCCCTCATCGACTTCACCGCCAACGTTCCCAAGGACGAGAACTCCAGCAGCATCATCTACTGGGCCTATCTCCCAGCCATTGCCGGCGGCACTATCCTCAACGCTGCCATTGAGAATACTAAAGGCGAGGTCAAGCCTCCTGCTTTTGACGGCTTCTACGCCATCCCCGATATCCAAGATGACACCACTGTGACTGAGAAACTCAGTAAGGTCACCAAGGACCTCGGCTCTGGCCAGCCTCCTCACTTCCGCAACATCTGGTTCACTAGCTCGTTCAAGCCTAACGCCGAGCTTCTCGCCTATGTCGTCGACAAGTACAATAAGCTCAACGAGGATCTTGAGGCCCTGATGCCTAGCGCCGAGTCTGAGCTTAACACCCTCTGCATGTTTCAGCCCATCACCAAGTCGATCGCTGAAAAGGGTGTAAAGAACGGAGGCAATGTCATGGGTCTAGACAAGTACACCGAGGATGGAGATGGTATCATGTTCCTCCTTACCTGGGCGGCCAAGGGTGAAGCGAACGAAGAGGCTGCATTCCCCCTTCTCAAGGCCTACATCGACGATATTGAGGCCAAGGCAAAAGAGCAGGATGCTTGGTGGCCCTGGAAGTTTATCAATTATGCTCATCTGACCCAAGATCCTCTGTCGACTGTTGGCGATGATGCTCTTGCCAAGCTTCGTGCTGCTAGCAAGAAGTACGATCCCGAGGGTGTTTTCCAGACCTTGCGTTCTTCTGGCGTCAAGATTCCTTTTTGATCAGTAGCAACATGCCAATAATCTTGAGATTCGGTGCGAATATGTATGGATCTTTATATATGTAATTCATGAGCCATGACATGCATAATTTCCAGTCCGTATTTCTGTTACGTGTGAAAGATAAATGAAACTTCGACGGTCTTCCCACTTAACAATAAGTTGGTTACTTCTTGCTTAATCTCTGACACATGCAGCACACTCAACTAACTCAGAATAGTCGTGTAGCAGGTGACGCTCCATTCATGAACTTAACACCGGGTCGTATAGAGAACACTAGTAGAAAATGTCATGGCAACGTGCCTATACTTTTCTGACTTTAAGACAACCTGAGGTTGTTTGTTATACAAGCGCCCAACTCGAATGTCAACAAAGGAACGAGATAACTCTAGTATTTCCAAGCCCACTCCAAATATAGCCTCCCTGCCTCCTGGAGCATATTCTAGAGCATATCGAACACGCTTCTCAGTTTCCTGCAGCCTTCTCTTCATCCCCAAACCAAGTTCGAATATAAGGCCAATAGGTATAGTGGATATAAACATCAGCACAAGCAGTGGCCGTAAGTCCTGCAATGGCGTATCGTCGGTTCTGAGGAGAGAGGTTGCTCCATCTCCAGCTCGTGCTTTTCGTGGAAGATTGAACGCCTCCGGAAGCGAGAGTATTTTTCATAGTCGAGGTAGTAGAGATGTACCTGCGAGCAGCCTGGTAGGCAGAGGCAGAGAGGCGGGTGGTGATAGTGGGCGACATGATTTTCGTGGTGGTGATGGTAGAAATACTGAACGTCTTGCAATTTGAGACGTGAATATAAATGTAATTGAATGATTTTTCGAAACTCTTGTGGTTTTTGTTGTTGTTGTTTTTTATTCTAGCAGAGTGAATAGGTAGTCTATATATAATATTGAGCGACATGACCCCAAACACCAGTTCCGTTATGCTTAACCATAAGGCCAGTTATGGCTGACGATCCATCGCTCTCAAACGTAATCAGCATTACCTCAAACCATCACGCATAATGTCATCAGCCACCCGGACGCTTCGGTCGATTCATTGTCAGCGGTTTAAACGGCTTGCGCAATCGATCCATCGAGGGCGCAGGCCCCAGTCCCACTGGCCGTCTCACACCTCCCTTAGGTTTGACCGACATGAAGGTCGTCGCATGAAGACTTGAAGCAGGCTTGTTGGGCATCAGTTCATCCGCGGCTTTTCTGTTCTCTTCTTCGGGCTCTTTCCTTGACGGTGGTCGTGGTGGTGAGCTGGAGAAACAGGCATAAGGCTTTCGAGGACCCCCTTCATCCATCTTTGGCAGGTTTGGTTTCGCTAAAGGTTGTGCTGGGGGAAGTTTATGCGCTGCCAGTTCCGGGTCGATTGACGGTTTTTTCGGCTCGGATCGTGGAGGTAACCTTGCTGGCATGCTGTTCTGTCGCGACAAGACAGATTGATAGCGCGCCTGTGCAAGAGACTTAACTTGCTGCTGCGGCTGAGGTTCCGGCGGAGGTCGAGGAGCATTTGGCCCTTGGTTAAGCCAGCCAAGCATGCTTTTCTGGCCATTACCTCTTTTGGTCGTTCCTTTCTTCGGGCCTGGTTTCGAATTGGACGTTTGTGCTGCTGCAGCGGCTGCAGCGTCTAGAGCAACCCTATGAGCTCCAGCGGTTGTGAAACCTGGCAAAGCAGAAACTGTAAAGTCGGATGACTGCTCCATTGTCGTCGCGTATTCCCTCTGCCATGGAAGCTCTTCTGTCTCGTCGTAAGAAGTAATTGGGTGGGAGGTGCGTTGGCGCTTCGGTGCCCGAGAGTAATGTCGATCAGACTCCTCGTCGTACCTATCGACGTTCTTTGGGTCAACGGGGTCAACGGGAAACCCATCATCCTCGACCGCGAACATAGGTGGAAGCTTTCCAAAAATCGTCTTCTCGGCTGGAGCGTCTCGGCCGAGGATTTTGGCAACGCCCTCGACAACCGCTCGATCGAACGATGGTCCCTTTTTGGCAAAGACTTTGGACGCAAATGGAGAGACAAATGGCGAAAGTTCGACCTTGCTACTCATCCCCTGCGAACCATAGAGTGGACAGCTTAGATACAACAGCGCCTGTGCCCGGGTCATCGCCACATAAAGAAGGCGTCTTTCCTCATCCGTATCTTCAGATCTCGAATGAGGTATTGACCCAGTATAAACGGATGGCACAAAAACAACCGGCCATTCTAGCCCTTTCGCGGCGTGAATCGTTGATATCGTAACCAGGGACTTCTGGTCCTTTGTGTCGCCCTTATTCTGTGCATCCGATGCTAACGAGACATTGGCCAAGAACCTGCCTAGCATGTCGTCTTCCTTCAACTGGTCCAGGTTTTCGATTTTTGGGAGTGCATCTTCATCTGGTGCACCAAAGTCTCTCATGAAGTCGCTGACCAAGCTGACAAACTCCTGGACGTTTGCCCATCTCTGCTCATGCTCTTCTGGGTATTCCTCCTCCAAATACTTCTTGAAATCAAGGTGAGTTATTAGCTGCTCTATTAGGTTAACCAGAGTAACCGGACTGCTCTGACTGATCTGATCGGCCTCTTTTCGTAGACTCGAGATGGTTCGGATAAGTTCGGTGTTGAGTTTCTGTTCCATTTTTGGCCTGATGTTGGTGTTCGCTTTACGACTGCCTCTGCAGTGCTTTAGAATCAATGTCCAGAGACTCATATTGGTCTGTTCTGCTTCTTCAAGCAGATTCTTGATTGTCGCCTCTCCGATACCTCGTCTGGGTACGTTGATGATCCTTGCCAGTGCATCATTGTTGTCAGGCTGGCTCACGACGCGGAGGTAATCAATGAGCACTTTAATCTCCTTTCGTTCATAAAACTTGTGACCTCCAATCATTCGGTATGCGACACCGGCTTTTCCCAAGGCTGATTCAATGTGTCGAGAAAGAGCAGCTGATCTCAACAGGATTGCTACATCTTCGTATTTGAGCATCTCACCAAACATCATGACCGCTCGCTTGATCTCAGAAACGATCCATTCGCCCTCGGAAGACGAGCTTTTCAATGTTCTGAGAACCGGTCGCGCACCCTTAGTGTGAACTGGCAGCAGAACTTTCTGATATCGCTTCTTGTCTTGCTGAATAACGTTGAGTGACACATCGAGAATGGATTGTGACGATCGATAATTTTCTTCCAGCGAGATCTCATCCGTATCAGGGTAGTCTCGTAATAGCCGATAAAGGTTTCGGATCTCGGCTGAGCGCCAGCCATAGATGCTTTGATCAGGGTCGCCTACGATGGTAATTCGCTGATTTGCTTGGGCGAATAGCTTCATCAACTCATACTGGATGCCGTTGGTGTCCTGGTACTCGTCGATAAGGACAGTTTGAACGTTTGAGACACAGGCCGGGTGATCTCTTAACAGCACAACACATTTGACCAGAAGATCGTCATAATCCAGTAAGTTTGACCTCTTCAGCTGGGCCTGATACTCCTGATAGCATGTCCTGAACGCTGGGTTCTCCGTTTTTTTGCCTTTCTGCGTAGGAGCCGGTGCGGCATTTGGCCCTTTGGCCTTCTCTTTGCTGATCCATGACCTAGCGTGGAGAGGTTCGATACCGAGTTCCAACCTTTTACAGATTCTCTGAATAATCGCCCGGGAGTCTCCATCATCTGCAATGCCAAATTTCGAATCCAGTCCGATGCGATTCCCGTATATAGCCAGATAACGACGGGCGATCGAGTGAAAAGTTCCAAGCACAATCCTCTTTTCGCATTCTTCGCCTAGGGCCTTTCCAATGCGCTCTTTCATTTCTCGAGCGGCTTTGACAGTAAAGGTGGCGACAATCACGTCGGCAGGGCGATACCCAACACGTTGAACAAGCCATACCACACGTGAAGTGAGCGTATGAGTCTTTCCGCTGCCGGGGCCAGCTAATATTGCGACAGTTGATGCGGAAGAGGTAACAGCGCGGCGTTGCGCCTCGTTCAGCGACTGGATAATCGCATCCTGTGCGGTCGATGACATATTGGGTACATGGGCGAATCCACGTGACACTGCCAGTCAATTGGGGAAAAGGGTCGAGAGGTTTGGCGTCGATGGTCTCTCGGCGTCGCGACGCGATCAGAAATTCGCGATATCACGTGATTTGCCAGGATATCTTATAGCAATGGTTTATAGCTACGGTACTATTGCGCGTTTGGGGGGGGGAGGGTGAGTATTAAACAGTGCCTAATAGCTAGTTATTAAG
>JABCKB010000320.1:0-39888 GCA_013184455.1 Fusarium continuum
GGGGAGGGGGAGGGGTCCGTACGCATTGGCAGTCCTTCTTGTCTTGCGAGGCTCGTTCTGTGCCTCTGATGCCATGACAGTCTCCGTCTTGTGATGAAATGGGCTGATGGGTGAGGATAATCTTACGATGCCCGCGGTCCTCGAGGTAGACTGAGCAGGACAGGCCTGACAGACAAGACGATATCTGCCCTTTGCTGGGGGCTTGCAGTGAGTGAGTGGAGGTCAGTAAGTTATCAGTCAGTGGGCTGTGGTGGAAGGCAAAAAAGACCTAACATAAGTTAACTAATGGACGGCTTTGGCTGCAGCGTTGTCACCCCCTGTAGGGATCCACTAGCACTAGCTAAAATACAGCACTGCAGCGCTATCCGTACATCCATCAGCATAGCTCACCAACCCCCGCACGGAAAAGTAACTCGAGTTGCGAGTCAAGTGATTGGCTTGGTCTTGTCCGTTACCGGGGGAATCTCAACTCCACGAACTACTCGGGATGGGAGGGAAATCCTGCAGACAGAAGGAGGATGAGAGCATAGACCAAGATAATGATGATGATGATGATTTAGTATTGGGGTTTGCTTTGCGGGGTAAGCGTGGCATGGCAAGGGTGGGTTTGGTATATCAAAGGAGATCCATAGATAGACATCTTTGTGATGTTTGGCCAGAAAACCATAGAGTCGTTATCTCTACCAAAGCTGTGCAAGATAGCAAGCAAGCATGACTAGAATTAACTCTCCTCAGTTGGACAGGCTCTATCGCACCTCTAGATAAGGAGAAAAACTCTTCCCCCCTCCCTCCCTCCAACTGTCAAAGCGAAAGCGGTCTATGGTTAGACACACACCATCATCATCGCTCTCCCCCGCACTTGGGTTAGGTAACAAGCAAACAAAAAGCTCTGACCATCATCTCTATCGAGATGGCGTTTGCCACGGGGTCTGATTTTGGAGCTGTACCTTTTGGGTAATAAATTGACAAACCTCACATGAGCCTTGAGGGAGCGGGATCGGCGGGAATGTATGACACAACACAACACAACACGACACAACACCACCTTTGAAAAATAGATTCTCCCAGTCTCCTCACTAGAACCGTGACATATCGCGTTGACAACTTCTGCGGACGCCGTACTGCAGGGATCGGGAACTATGCCCTTCCGATTGGACAATTCACCATGCAATTACTCCCTTTGGGTGACATGTGTGAAACAACGGCCGTTAGTGTGCAGACGGTGCCCTTGGCTGAATACAGCTTTGATGGCACAGCAACTGTCTTTAAGATCACGTCTTGATCCAATAGTTTGACACGGATTCATCTTTCTGTGTCAGATGGTGGTTCAGCCAGCAAAGATCCCGGCTCTTGATTCTTCTAGAAGACGTCGCAACTTGTGCATACAAGGGGCAATTGCAGGCATTGTGATCAATAACGGTGAAGATGAA
Organism: Fusarium continuum; assembly: GCA_013184455.1. Taxonomy (NCBI): domain Eukaryota; kingdom Fungi; phylum Ascomycota; class Sordariomycetes; order Hypocreales; family Nectriaceae; genus Fusarium; species Fusarium continuum. The sequence goes on from JABCKB010000320.1 coordinate 1,431, forward strand.
ATTTAAGACGCAAGTAGAACCTCTTTATGGCGACCATGGATGAATTAAATTGCTTATTAAGACTTTGTAGCCCCTCCTTACATATTTGCGTCCACGTCTAGACAACCTCAAACCCATTTGCACTACCTCTCATTTAATCAAGTGGGATTTCTTGCTTATCTGCCGACGTATAGCATAATCCACAGCGTTAATCACATCAGCAACAGAACCCCTAAGATCCCGACTTGGGCACAAACGCAGGTTCAAGCTCTGCATACGGCTCAATAAAGTTAAGTCGACAACTCCTGGCCCTTGGGAATTCGTGTAAGTTGAAGGTGTTTGGGCTTGGGGTTCTGAGTATGATATTTATCTCAACTTGGTTGCTCCAGCCAGAAAGTCCATCTTCTCGTCAAATTTGTATTTCTTTTTTTGCATTCTCATCACCTTCCGTGTCATCACGATATCCTGGTGACTCAGCTATTCGGGAGATTATCGCGAGCTCATGACGGATAGTCTACCGATACGTAGGCTTCCGCAATCGACAGAAAAAAGAAACAAGTAATTGCCCATGATCTAAGCAGCTACATTATCGGTGCAATCCTGTCAATAGAATCACGACCACGGCGATACAATCTCTTGATCGTAGGGCCCCAGGTGCTGCAATCTCGGCTGCTACGGGAGGTTGAAGAGATGCCGACAGGAAGCTGGAATCCCTACGGCGGGGTAGAGACAGAATAGGCTTCTTCGGCTTCTTCCCATACAAAACATCCGAGAGCACAAAGACTGTACAGCATCGTTTGTGTCTGTTTACCCAGTCTCTTCTCCCCTCATTCAGTTTTATTTATTAATTTTTTAATCAGGTGACCTCTAATGGCAAGCACTTCGTCCTCGGTACCTCTCACCTAACTTTCCTAACACGGCTCCAACCCCCCTGGCTCTCATCAAAATTACCCAATCCGGTAACGCCTATGGCCACAACTCGAGTCTCGCGGATTGTGAGTGTTTATATAATGACCTTTACAATGTTGTCTCATCTCATTCCCCTCTTGCTACATGCTCAAACCAGCCATCCAAAAATCATCACTGCCTAAACACACAACCAGGTACCTATCGCAAACATGCTTGACGTCCTAATCGTCGGTGCCGGCTTCAGCGGTCTCCAGGCCGCCTTGTCGGCTAAGCAAGCTGGCCTATCAGTCTCCATCGTCGAGGCCAGAGACCGTGTCGGAGGGAAGAGCTGGACCGTCCCCCTAGACAACATCAAGGCCAACGCCGATCTGGGAGCTGCTTGGATTAATGACGAGCTTCAGCCCCGTGTCTGGTCTTATATTGAGAAGTTTGGCCTTGTCGATCAGATAGTCAAGCAACGCCTCGGCCACCAGGCTGTCATGGTCACTGCTGAGGGCGGTAGAATTGAATTTCCATATGGAATCACTCCCGACGTGAGTTATTCTCGGTTGTTATTTACACAAATTCACTAACATCCACAGTTCACGCCAGAGGAGAAAAAGAACTTTGAAAAGGTCCGCGATCACATCCAAGCCGAGTCCCTAAAGAAGGATGGCTTCCGAAAAGAAGACGACCAGATCAGCCTGGACCAATACGTCCGCAACCTTGGCGGTGGTCCCAAGACTCTTGACATGGTCAACCTCTGGGTCCGAGTCATGCACGGTCTCGAATCAACAGAAGAGTCAGCTGCGTGGTTCATTGAATACTGCCGTACAAACCACGGCCTCTTGGCCATCCGCGCCGACGACCGCACAGGCGGTAACTACATGCGTATCAAGTCAGGAACACAATCCATCGCCGAGGGCATTGCCCATCTCATCGGCCACGAAAACATCCACCTCTCCAACCCCGTCTCCTCCATCGAGCAAAGCAAGTCTCACGTGGTCGTGAGGACCACTACTGGCAAGGTCATCAAGGCCAAGAAAATCATCATCTCGATGCCCTCAGCCATGCTCAAGGAGCTCAACTTCTCTCCTCCCCTGCCTGAGCGCGCCCAGGAGGTTTATAACAACACCAAGCTAGGCCATTACAACAAGGCCATTGTCTTCTACAATAAGCCCTGGTGGCGTGAGAATGGTTTCAATGGCTTCTTCATGGACTTTCGCGGTCCCGCCTGCGTTGTTCGTGATACCTCGTTCGATAACGAGGGTATTTACGGTTTCACCTGTTTCGTCAACGGAAAGGCTGGTGAGGCGTGGAGCAAGGAGCAGCCTGAGAAGCGCCGCAAGTTGATTCTAGACCAACTTGCCCATGCTTTCAATGCCGGTCCGGACTCAGAAGTTTATAGGCCCCTCGAGTTCGTTGAGCAGGTCTGGCAGCACGAACAGTTCAGCCGCGGCGCCCTTGCCCCGGTCACAAAGATCGGCCATCTTTCCAAGTATGCCGACATCTACGGCAAGCCGATAGGCAACATTCACTTTGTGGGCACAGAATATGCCAGCCACTGGAAGGGTTATCTCGAGGGTGCTCTGACTTCGGGAGATGCTGGAGCGCAGGAGGTTATCGAGGCGCTGAAGAATCAATTTCCCAAGGCTAGGCTGTAAAGGCATTGCCATGGAAAAGTTGTAACGATCATGATTTCATATTAAACCTCGAATAATTAGCCTTGACTTTTGAATTAGATTGGATATCCTCACTAAGTTGTGTGCAACGATCAATATGTTGTGACCATTTATACCTTTGGCCATCTGGTTGCTTCTTCCCTTACATACTTGGAAGTCTGCCCTGTCTCGAGACCCTATTCCATAATCTCCCGAGTCACAATTAGACCTTCTCGGACTCCTGATCAACTCATCAACTACATACGCACGATGAAATTATGTGACATCGTAGACAGGTAGTAAAATACACCCTTAAATTCTGTGTTCTCAGATAACTCATTGATCATGAAATAAAATTCTACATCACAAACACCGGCTGTTTCGGCAACATAGCCGTCCAATTCTCATCCCCATTCCTCGCCCAAATCCCTCTCAGCGCTTCGAGAGCCTTGAGAATATTAACAAACCCATTCCTCCGAAACTGCCTTTCCAAAAACTCGGTAAAGAACTCCTTCTGATCAGGCGCATAACTCTCCGAAGCCGCGATAAAGATAGGCCAGACCAGCACGTGCTCGCCGACCAGACCCTGCGGAAACGACTCGAGTATCTGTTTGAATGTCGATATGAGATCTGGCGCTACCGCGGCGCCGTGGTCTGCTGAAGATGCTCTCTGGAGATAGATCTTGAAGGCTTGTTCTCGGAGGTGAGAGATTAGTGTCAGGGCGGGGAAGTGCGATGGATATGATTCGTAAAGCTGCTGGTCGGCCCAGCTTTGTTGAGCTTGAGTGGCAATGACGGACAGACCTTCGTGTTGACTAATGAATGGCGAAGCATAGACTCTCATCCTTTACATATCGTTAGAAAACATCGAGTTGGAAGTGAAGAGCAGCACATGCTTCCGAATTTGTCTCGCCGAGAATTCAGCAATATCCTGACTTTCAAGTCCAGGAGCACTATCACCCCGAATCATATCAAGCGCCGATTGCAGCATACGAAACATGATAGGGAAGTCCGAACTTCCATTCACAATCATAGCCAGGAGCAGAATAACAATAGCCAAGACAACCCGATATCTCGTGTGAACATTGTAAATTTGCAGGTCCTGTCTTTTCCGCAACTCTCGAATCGCTTGGGAATAGTGCATTCCAGCACCGGCTATACGGTGGTCGAGGCCTTTCTCGGCGAGGTGGAAGGCGGAGACTGACATGACGGCGCTCATGATCAGTTCGTCGGCGCATGCGAGTGGAAGGACGAGGTTTCGCCAGCCGTTGTTGTGGTCGTCGATGACTACCATTTCGGGGGCGATGTATTTTGAAACTGAACTGTTAGCAAGAAAACTTGAAGGTAGAAGGATAAACATGCAATGACTTATCAGATGTCTTTGCCACGGCGTGATATGGTCCAGACCAGGAATCGGTGATGCTATAGTCTGAATAGCTTCATGTCTAGCTACGAGGCTGTTATCGAAAGGTGCCAGTAAAACATGACTTGTAGTTTTATTGTTGACTTTTTTGTAATCACGGGAGTCTTTTCCATCATATCCCCTGTCATCTGAGACATCAGGCTCCGGAGACTGGACAACAGCTTCATGGTTCCAAGGACGAAAGACATTACTCGGAGTCTCTCTTCGTCTAGCAAGCCCATTTCGGAACCTATACCTCATCCCAATGCCACTGCACACTATTCCCTTGGCGACACATTTAGAACACTCTGGCTCTCCTCGATCGCAATTGATTCGGCGCTGTGAACATTGGTAGCACCCTGAGATAGCGTCACGTCAGCCTCAGTTCCGAGAACGGCAGACTCAATTTCTCCACTCACCTTTGACCTTGGGGGTGTATTTTCTCGGAGCTCGAGGCATGACTGCGTTAGCAGTCGTTTCGTTGTATGGAGACGTCTGCCCAAAAGGGAGGTCAGAATGAGAACCTGGTGAGGTTGTAGAGATATAGTCCTTGTCATTCGGCATCTGAGCCGAGGGTGGAGGTGTTTTTCGCTTCCTCCACCGGGTGTAAGTTGGAGAAGCGTCGGGAGTTTTGCATTAACACGCTATATTTTAACGCGATTTTGTGGGATTATGTAGACTTTGTGGCCTGGCTTCTTTTGATGGATGCTAGGAGGAGAATTCTTGAGGCTGTATTGAAACATGCCAGCCGGCTACTAGAGATGGCAACTCGATCATTCTTATCTCGGCGGCTACGTGTAGATCAGATCAGTCTTGACATCCATGTTTACTACTATAGATAACAAACCTCAGCATTGAGGAATTAAAGCGGCTATTATGGGTATATTTCTGGAGTAGATTTGCTTTAAAAACCCGAGCAAATGTAACCGGCTGAAATGGTTCATTGTTTAACCTTGTATGAGCCTTTTTGCTGTGTTATCCATTTCTTCTTTTTGGAAATTAGAATCCCCACTGGCTTCGGCGCACTTGCAGAGATTTCTTCAACCCTAATATTCCAAGATTAATCTAATGCGCGTGAGCTTGATGCCTTGGTGAAACTGCTATGTGATGTTATGTCCTGCCAGCCACAACCAGATCGATAGGGTATTTTGCGTCCTGGGTCTTCATTTTAGAAGCTTTCTCCATCATAATTCGCTATAACAGGAAGTATCTTAGCAAGCTTCTAGAACATTGAGGCCGATGATGAGTTATTCAGGCCGGAAGCTCGCACATAGAAAAGGGGCCCAGTTGTTTGGGAGAGCTCGTCGCTGAATCGCTGGGGGTTTCGATAGATGAGTTTACGCTATTCAATGGTTTCATTGCGATGAACCAACTTACGTGTAGTCGTTACGTATTATATATGATTGTTCTAGAGACATACATAGATCTTGAACGAGTAGTAAAGTTTAAGAGAGCTTCAAAAGACAGAAGCGTTCAAAGCTTCTAATGCAAGCGAAGAAGACCAGACTCAACTGAAAGAACCCTTTACTTCCTGTATCGAAACTTTCAGTCATCCGAACGATTCCCTTTAATGTGCTCGCTTTGATAACACCCAGCACTAAGCTCGGCTTCAGAAGCCGAGATTCCAACCAACTACCCACGCCATCACGCGGGGGTCAAGCAATGGTAGCTTATAGTTGTAACTCTGAAAGGTAAAGCAATATTTCTTCTGTTGATGGATACGTAGTGCAGCGCAACCTTGTCCTTGTCCTTATCCATCGTCATCTTCCCCGCATTCGTCCACTTCTCCATAAACACCACCACAAAGCTCCAACTTTAGCCAGTCGGCTTTTAAAACCGACATATTACTGCATAGCTTCTAATGCCGAATATCGGGACAAACAGAGCGAGGCGACAGTATCAGTATTACCTGTAATCAAATCTCTGGAGATAACAATTGCTAAACCCGAAACATTTCTCAACGATTCGCTCTATATCAAAGTCCTCTTCAGAGCCACTCCCTGTTCATCCATTTCACACATACACAACCATTCTCGCAATGTCTCCACTCGCCTCCACCCTCAAGGACCCAAACCTCGTCGTCGACAAGTCCTTCATCGACGGTCAATGGGTCTCATCAGTTTCCAACAAGACCTTTGAGGTCCGCAACCCAGCGACAGACGCTGTCATCGGCTCAGCCCCGGAGTCCACCGTCGACGACCTCAACAAGGCCATCAAGGCCGCCTCAGACGCTTTCCCCCTATGGCGCGCCCAGTCTGGTCGTCAACGCGCAAAGATCATCCGCAAGATCGCTGACCAGCTCGCCGAGCACAAGGAAGACATCGGCAAGATCATCACGGCCGAGAACGGAAAGGCCAAGCCTGATGCTGAGGGCGAGGCTCTCTTCTCAGCTGGCTTCTTTGAGTGGTTCGCCGAGGAGGCTCCTCGACTCTACGGCGATGTTGTTCCTCACGCTCAGCCCAATGCGCGTATCCAGATCATCAAGCAGCCCGTGGGTGTGTGTGGTTTGATCACGCCCTGGAACTTCCCCTTGGCCATGGCCGCTCGAAAGGTCGCTGCTGCTCTCGCCGCTGGCTGCACTGTAGTTCTCAAGACGGACGGTGTGACTCCCTACTCTGGAAACATCCTTGCTGTTCTCGCCGAGCGAGCTGGTCTCCCCAAGGGTGTTCTCAACATCGTCACCGCCCTCGACAACACACCCAAGCTCGGCGTTTCTCTGTGCGAATCCGACGCCGTCAAGAAGATCTCCTTCACCGGCTCTACTCGCATTGGAAAGATCCTCATGAAGCAATCAGCCGATACCCTCAAGAAGCTGTCCCTGGAGCTAGGCGGCAACGCGCCCTTTATCGTCTTTGATGACGCCGACGTCGAGACCGCTGTGACCAGCGCCGTCATCGCCAAGTTCAAGGTCAGTGGCCAAACATGTGTATGCGCCAATAGGATATACGTGCAAGAGGGCATCTACGACAGATTCGCCAAGCGGTTAGTAGAGGAAGTCAGCAAGTTCAAGGTCGGCAACGGAACAGACGCCTCAGTCACCCACGGGCCCATGACGACGAGCGTAGACAAGGTCGAGGAGCATGTCCGAGATGCGGTCAGCAAGAAGGCGACTCTTCTCTTTGGCGGCCAGCGATTGCCCGATCTCGGAAGGAACTTCTTCCAACCCACTGTTCTGGGGGACGTCGACGACACCATGGCCGTCACATATGAGGAGACGTTTGGACCTCTTGCTGCGCTGACAAAGTTCAAGACGGAGGATGAGGTCATCGAGAGGGCCAACAAGTCCGAGGTCGGCCTGGCTTCGTACCTCATGACAACCAACTTGGCTCGATCTCATCGTGTGCAGGAGAGGCTGGAATTTGGCATGGTTGCCATCAACACTGGTGTCATTTCCGACTGGGCAGCGCCGTAAGCACAAAGAACCCCTTGTTCACGGATGATGACTAACAGTTTGCAGATTCGGCGGTGTCAAACACTCGGGTATGGGTCGAGAAGGCAGCAAGTATGGTGTTGACGACTACATGATTCTCAAGACCATTGTCACCGGAGGCATCAACACCGTTTATAACCCCAGGTTGTAGAGAAAAGAAAGGCATATTACGTGTATAATGAAGTTTAAGGGAAGAAATAGACAAAACGTGTATTTGAATGACTATCTTTAATCATGGCCCATCAAGGTCGGTTCCTTTCCTTGTCTATGAAACGCAGTGAATGTTGCTATGATATCATTGTCAACAGTCCTCAACAACTCGTTTGTATGCGTCGCAAACAAACAGACAGTAGCAGTGACTGGCAGTGACAGCAGCCGGCAACCTGATCACGAGCCTCACATATTCTTTCAAAGCAAATGTGTTCTCTTCTGGCAACTTCAACTCAACACCACAAGAAAGAAATCATCCTTACATCTACACTCAAGATGAAGCCCTCATCCCCCATCCCCACAGGCCGCAACCGCGCCCGAACGCTCGACTACCACCCTCGCCATCATCCCGAATCACCCTCTCAGCTATTCCTCAACGGTCCCCGGTTCTATCCCTTACAGTCACACGTCGACTCGGTTCCCCTTGTCCCAGACCCCTCCAAGCCCCTCCCAGAGAGCGATGTTACGAACTCCAAGACCAGGAGCAACGCCAACGACCCTCTCCATAGCGTCGATTCCATGCGTCTCCAAGTCGTTCGCGACAAGGACGGAAACACTCTGGGCCTCAAAGTGGTCGATATCAACTCCACCAAAGGCAAGGACGCCAACATTTGCGCTCCGCTTTCGCTGGCTCCGACCAACACCGGCCTCGTCTTCAGTATTGATACTCACGAGGGAATTAACGCCGCCTACACTCGCGCCAAGAACATCACTGGTTCAAACAGGATTATGGGCATCATGTTTGCGCCTCCAAACGAGCCTGAAGGTATCACTCGGGATGCAGACTGGTCTTTCTTGGATCCTCCCGATGAGGACAAACCGGAGAAGGGTGAGCTTAACGAGATAGTGGATGAGCACATTGGAACAGCGAAAGAGCATGGTGAGCACGATGGAACACAAGGGGAGTCTGGCGAAGAGGCTTTTGATACCAAGATACCTTATTTGCTAGGCGATATCGCGTTGAAGGATTGAACTTGGAGTAAATGCTTTAGAGAAGCTGGTGAAGGATTGGTAGGTGCGGCGATGGAGGACTCATCGATGCTTCGTCTTGGCATGGCATACCTTTCTCTGCAGCGAGATTAAAAATCCCGAATTGCTTTAGCCTTCTTATTTAGTGTGTCACTGGTGTTTGTAGATGTGCTTTGTCTATTCCCAAGCAGATACTACTAAGAGCACGCTCGACTCCCAGACTGTGCTTCAGCGGTCTTTCTTTCTGGTTTACATTGAGAATCCGCGGGGTTGTCTCAATTCTTCCTTATATTTCTTCGGAACTTGGCCCGGCTGGCATAAAGTGTTTCTACCTGGCAGTGTTCTCGTCCTCTCTTAACCTTCTTAAGCTGATGCATGTACTTCAACGCGCGATGAACAGGCGTCCATCCCTGAGGTCTTGAAGAATAAGTCTCGTATTATAGGTCTTTTCGTCCGTTCTTTTCCCGCCAAGCTTGGCCATGTGCGGTTATCCCACTTGTCGTTGTTTGATCCAGCATTTCACCTCCTCTGCGAGCCTTATTCGAGTCTGAGCAAACAAGTCTTGCTCTTAATTCATGGACTCAGCCAAACGCTGCACCAGCATATAAACTAGCAGTGTGTCACTTGACCACCGTTATCTTCGTTTCGCAGCGAACAGTCGGTTCGTATAATACAAACGCTGCCATGAACTGTCCACGACAAACATATCGCAATGTCAGTCAAACAGCGCGCAATGCATCGAGTAGCTATTTAATTCTTGGCTTCTGAATTGCTCTCGAGAAATGAACATGACTCTCTACGGCTTCATTTTCTACACTTGTACCAAGGTAAGGGCTTGTACAGTCTCTCCACTCTCCCTACAGCTAAAGCCAAGCTCAAGCACAAGTCCCACGATACACACGCTTCCACCCAGCTCATCGTACCAAGCTCCCAAGCTCAAACGTTCTCAAGAACCTCCTGCCGTCATGGCTGAGACAACCACCGAAGTCCGTCTCGACCACAAGTACTGGTTCTGCACCAAGTTCACCGACCCAGCCACGGACACTCACTGCAACACGATCAACGACATGAGCGAGAAGAACTGCGCAAGGTGTGTTGCCGAACGTGACACTGGAGCCCGTGCCATGAACAAGCACTGGGACGAAATTGGCAAGCTGGTTGGGAAGGATGCTGAGGGCGTCGAGACCTGGCAGTACACGGTTTACCTTACCAACGGTACTAGCATCGCTCACAACTGAGCTGGGATGTTTATCAAGATTCGCGTATTGGAATTATGTGGCAGTGAAGGGCCATGTTCTAGGGGATGGGAACATCTAGCCACTGTCTGGTAACGACATACAGCAGTTAATCACAACGTGGACAGCACAGGAATTCAGTGCAAACTATGATGTAGTTTTCATGCTCGCGACGTGATTGTATGTAATACCCCTCTATGTCCCGCATAAATTCCAGGAGTTATATGGCTTCTTCACACGCCATCAACATCCGACCCAGTCACAAGCGCACTCTGATATCTACGCAAATCCGCCTTCTATCCAGATTCCTTCCCATCCCTGACACCGACCACCATGCCCACCCTTGCCAGCGAGGTTCGCCCCGATCATACCCACTGGCTTTGCATGTCTGACAAAAGCGCCGGCTGCTTCAAGATCAATAAGATGAAGAACAAGACTTGCAAAGACTGCAAGTCTACGCGTGACGTCAGAACTGTTGCCCTGAATGGTGATTTTGAGAACGTCGGGACGCTTATTGGCAGAGATGACAATGGCAAAGAGACTTGGAAGTACCACGATCTGGAGGTTTTACGGCTGGGTTTCCAAATGGTGCCTATGGAAGTGAAGACAAGCACTGGATCATGATGACAACCCTCGAGATTATTCAGTAACAGGGATGCAATATTATTAAGTTACTTCTTGAGGTCACCTAAGAGCCAACAACTATAGAAGAATGGTCGTGGTGAAAAATAATAATAGGGGATCTAGACATAAAGGTTTAGGACGAGAAACCTAGGAATTTAGTAAATCTTGGTCGTTATCTTGGAGAATTTGTCTTATCGCTATGTAGTAGTTTAGGCCTGGAGTATAATAATTAGATGATTCTCTTGGTAGGTATATCAGGAGTCAAATGTCATGTCGATTGCTGTCAATACATCTCTGAGTAACTGCGTTAGCCCATCTTTGGCTGCGATTGACGACAAATTCACCGTGCACATCAGTAACAGACGCGAACAACCGCTCAAGCCGTAAATAGAACACTAAATCAGTGATTTTATGTGGCAACTGTGTAATTGCCCAGTACATTATGGTGATTCTGTGCAGCATCTTCGGCGTGTGGTTTTTAAGAAAGACGAGTTAAAGAAGGGCTTCATTCTTTTCTTGTGTTACCACATCAACAAACACTTGTCTCGAAACCCCCCACCCATACAACTTCTCCATCAAAGTTTACACAATCGTATAGTCCTCTGCTTCTTTCAGGAATCCTGCATTGAACCATTACTGCCATGCCTTGTATCGCTATCACCACCGAACTTCGAGGAGACCACACCCACTGGCGCTGCCAAGAGATGGTAAATCGATCAAGCCCTCTCCAGTGCGGGACAAAGATGGAAATGTCCGAGAGCAAATGCACCAGCTGTGGTAATGAGCGTGGACTGCACGCCGAAGCCCTGGGAGACAACGGAGACAGGCTTGGGGTTCTCATTGCCATTGATTCCGAGGGTAAAGAGACCTGGCACTACGTGGTGGTGACCAACGGCGTTCATTAGAATCCTATGTGTCTAAAAAGAGTATGTGGAACTCTGAGTCGATAGGGCCAAGATAGACTGCATAGACACAAAGTTCAAGCCATGATCAGCAATCTCGATATCTTTGTGAACCAATAGATATCTAGCGTTCATAAACTGCATTCCCATATCCACTCCCAGTCAATCTATCTATATGCATCCTGCACTAGCCTCAGCAACGCCCGACGCAGCCAACTCATCACGCTTCTTGTTCTCCCTGCGCAGGTGCCATCGCAGAGCGACGACGTTGGTGAATCCAGGGGTCAGGGGTCTCCGCCTGTGAGGGGATAAGGGGATGCGACCCTTTCATTTGCTGGATTAGTTGCGAGGAGTGGTGAAGGTTGTGTGTGCTTGTGCATGGTGTGGCTTATCCAACAGCCGCTGCCTTCCTGTGCCGTGCGTGCCTTGGCGATTTGGAGAAGCTAAGCAAGCCAAGCGGTAGTTGTTTGAGTTACTCCGCATCTTGGAATTTTTTTATCCTTGGCTACCTAGAAAAGCGTCGACGCGCGCAACAAACAACGTCTGATAGGGTCGGGTGGCCAGGTACACCAAAACAGGGAGGCCCACTGAGTGTCCGACGGGCCTTGCACTACCCAAGTCCCTTAGCGATCTTGTCACCACAACTCAATGCCTTTTTCCCTCCTCTCCCTACTCTACTCTCCATGTCTACTACGAGAGCATTTCTGTCTACAGGTACATATTCCCTCATCAACACCACTTTTTCCCCCAACAGCTCACCACTAAACACTTCACCAAAGCTTCAACGTCACCTCTTCGCTCCTCGATCCCTAACCCAAAGCGGACTCCTCGTCTCCGCCCCCATCTCCCTCACAAACCCCCAGTTTCCATGGAATGCCCCACCCCCACAGATAGCAAAGTGCGGAGAGAAGATGGGGAGGCCCGTGGAGTCGTTAATACCGCTCATCCTAGGCCCAGAGAAGATACCCTCTCGGTGTCCATCGGACCGAGCCTGTGGATTGCCAAGAAGACGTCGGGCGAGTGCGAAGCGTTCGCGAGCGGCTGTGAGCACAACTTGGTTTTAAGCTCTTAACAAGCTCTACCGCCTCCATCTGCGCTGATCTCTCGTTTTGTGCTTTCTCCCCTGTCAAGCGAAGTGAGACAGCAAGCACAACCTCAGTCATCATCATGCCTACTCACGTGCACGACATCGCGTCGCAAGACGTCCACAAGCAGATCCGCCAGCTCATCCACGAGCTCGTCAACATCACCGACACTACAGGCGAGTTCCTCATGACCCTCGAAGATGGCCGGGTCATCGACACAAAGGGCTGGAACGACTGGGAGTGGACGCACGGCATCGGCCTCTACGGCATCTGGAAGTACTACGAGATGACGGGCGAGGACGAGTGGCTCAAGATCATCGAGGACTGGTTCCGGGCTCGCTTCAACGAGGGCCACAAGGGCAAGAACATCAACACCATGGCCGTCTTCCTCACTCTGGCCTTTGTCTACGAAAAGACGCGCAACCCTACTTATCTCCCCTGGCTCGACTCGTGGGCCGAGTGGGCGATGCATGAGCTTCCCCGCACCAAGTACGGCGGTTTCCAGCACATCACATATCTCGAGGTCAACGACCAGCAGCTCTGGGACGACACCCTCATGATGACCGTCATGCCCCTCGCCAAGATCGGCCTCGTCCTCGACAGACCCCACTACGTCGCCGAGGCCAAGAAGCAGTTCCTCCTCCACATCCAGTACCTCTTCGACACGAAAACCGGCCTGTTCTTCCACGGCTGGACCTTCAAAGATGGCGGCCACAACTTTGCCGATGCCCGGTGGGCCCGCGGCAACAGCTGGGTCACCATCGTCATCCCCGAGTTCCTCGAGCTGGTAGGCATCCGGGAAGACGACCCCATCGGATCCCACCTCATCAACACCCTCGAGAGCCAATGCGAGGCCCTCGCCAAGGTCCAGCGCCCCAACGGTCTATGGCGCACTCTTCTCGACGTCTCGGAGGAGGAGGGCTCGTACGTCGAGGCCAGCGCGACAGCAGGTTTCGCCTACGGTATTCTCAAGGCCGAGCGCAAGAGGTACGTGGGCAAGCAGTACTCGGACGTAGCTGTCAAGGCCATCAAGGCTGTGCTGGAGAACATCAGCCCCGAGGGGGAGCTGCTCAACACGTCGTTTGGAACGGGTATGGGTCATGATTTGCAGCATTATAAGGATATCCCCCGGACGAGTATGCCGTATGGCCAGGCCATGGCCATGATGGCCCTGGTGGAGTTTTTAAGGGCGTATAATTAAGTCATGCAGCTATGATAATGCGATAAGTTAATGGGACACTAAACATCATCGCATCTGCTGTGAACGGGCACAATTGTATTGATACAATACTCGACATATTAGTCGTCAAATATTTCATCAACTGATCTCACACATTCAAGGACCCTAAACCGCAGTATCAGCTCTAAACGTCCCCTTCAACTTCAAATCCCTCGAACTCTCTCCCACCGCAATCGTAAACTCTCCATCATCCGTCACTCTCCAATTCTGCTCTTCCACGTCCCAATAACTCAAGTCCCTCCTCGTAAGCTCAAACTCGACCGTCTTGCTCTCACCCTTCTTCAGAGCCACCTTTTCAAACCCACGCAGCACCCGAACGGGGTGGTCCACCTTGGAGGTCTCGGGGTACGACAGGTAAAGCTGGGGTACAGCCTTGCCATCCACTGAGCCGCTGTTTGTGACAACGACAGAGGCGGTCACCACTGTCTTCCAGAGGTCGGGATTGCCGCCCTCTTCACCTCCCGCCGGCGAAGGAGGCTGCTCGATGTCGTAGCCATCGGGGTAGGGATAGTCTCCGTGCTTGATGTCATCGGCCGATTCAATATAGGGGTAAATCCACTTCTTGAGTTTGCGAATGTTCTTAGGCCACAAACCTTCCTTGATATCTGGGATTTTATCATCGAGTTTGGGTGGCGCTGCGCTTGAGGATGAGATTCTTGAGGCTGGGAGCTGAGGCACCGCCTCTTTCAGAGAAATCTTCAAGTCCTTGTACTCAAAAGTGGTGTATGAAAGTCCAAAGCCAAACTCATATCGAAGATCGACGCTGTGCTTGTCAAAGTGTCGGTAGTCGATATACAGACCCTCGTTAAAATCTTGCTGGGGTATTACGCCGTTGGGCAGATACAACACTTGGCCACCTTCACCGTAGTCAGCGAGAGCCTTGCCAATCGTGTATGGAAGCTTTCCACTGGGACTCTCGTTGCCGAAGAGGATGCTCGCTATCGCATTTCCACTCTCCTCGCCGGGCAAGTTAGCCGTCAGCACAGCCTTGATGCGCGGATGGTTGATCCAGCTCTCTACAACAACGGGGCCAACAGCATGAATGACAACAACGGTTGTGCCAGTTCCGCCGCCGCAGTGGTTCGCAACCTCGGTGATGAGCGCATCGCCTCCTTTCTGCAGAAAAAGGTCATTTCGGTCGCCACGCACGCTGCTCCACGAAAGATATCCCTCGCCCGCATCTGAGTTAGCAAACACTAAGCAGATATCTTGTTCCGTTGCCTTCTTTGGGTTTTTAACCTTGTTGGAGAGGAACTCGCTGACTTCAACCTTTTCCTTGTTGAAGCCCTTGCGTAGAGCCTCTACGGGGGTGACCAGGAAAGGGAAATCAGCTGCACCGCTGCCCCAGCCAGATCCAAGGGTACCGTCATTGCATCCTTGATCGGGGCAGTGGTTGGGCCCTTTTCCAGGGCCAGCGTCTTCACCGAAAATGCCAACCTTGATCTTACCCTCCTTCTTTTCTGATTCGGAATTAGCCAATCTACCTTCGCGGCTCAAAGGAAGCACTCCATCATTCTTGAGCAAGACGGTTCCCTCAATAGCAATCTGGCGAGCCAGCTCGGCGTGATCCTCCTGCACATTTACGTAGTGGTTGACAACCTGCTCCTCCTGAGGCGATGAGCTTCCAGGGGCGAGTATGCCTTTCTCTTCGTGAGTCCAGGAGGAAAAGTTGGGGCCCTTGTTTTCATCCTTATCTTGTCCGAGCTGGTAGAAAGAGGCAACGATTCGAAGAGCCATGTCATTGAGTCGGTTCACCGGCAAAGATCCGTTCAAGACGGCCTGAGTAAGGCGAGGTCCCCAAAGGGAATCGCCATCCTGCCACCTGAGTCCATCACCAGGCATACTCATATCCAGGCCAGCCAAGGCACTTGCGACGCCAGACCGCTGTGCCAGCCAATCTGACATGACAAATCCTTGAAAACCCATCTCATCTTTGAGAAACCCGTTGAGAAGCTTTGAGTTTTGACAGGCATAAGAGTTGTTGACCATGTTGTACGAGCACATGACACTCGCAACACCAGCCTTGACAGCATCCTGGAAGGGCCATCCGTAAATCTCATGCAGCGTTCGGTCGTCGATGTTTGATGAGATGGCGTTTGGAAGACCCCATTCCCACGCCTGACGAAAATGCTCCTGCTCGTTGCCCACAAAGTGTTTAATTGTCGCCATGACTCCTGCATCTTGTATACCCCGAATAGTTTCTGCGCCAGCAATGCCCTGCAGGTAAGGATCAGGACCAAACCCCTCCCAGTTGCGCCCGCCAGCAGGAGCTCTTCCAAGAGGCCCAATGGCAGGGCCAAGGATAACGTTGATCCCCTTTCCTTTTGCTTCCTTTCCATGGGCCTTGCCACGCTCATACATCAACTTCTTATTGAACGTGGCCCCCACTGTGACTCCAGCAGGCCAAGCGGTAGCATTATCGGCGAATCTTATTCCAAGAGGTCCGTCTTGCAGAGCCAAGGCCGGAAACCCGACATTGGCTGCAGCGCCCGTTGTGCCCACGGCCAAGCCCATGCTCCATCCTGTTCCAGTGGTGATGTTGACCTTCTCCGCCAGAGTCATTTTACTGACCAACTTGGCGGCTAGGCTGTAGCTTTTTTCCCAGTTCTTGGACGCGCCGCCCTTGGGGCTAGGGTACCACGGCGGTGACCGTCCATCAACCGGCGGTGTTTTGATCTTTTTCCAAGCAACAGTTCCAATTGCTGAGATGACGACCCAGACAACTATGATTGTTCCAATGGCAGTCAGGCAGCATCGTTTTGCACGCCATCGTCGAAAAAGTCCAGTAGGTCGCACTCGACGTTGGGAGAGGCCGGCTGAAGCCTCGGATTGAGAGGTGACAGCATTTTTGTTGAGATAATCTGTCGCGTCAATGTCCGAGTCGGTATCGGATGCTTCGCTCCCATCGAAAGATGACCGATCAGCTCCATTGAGGAGGTTTTCCCTGGTAGGATCCATGATGGCGATGAGCCTGAGTTAAAGGTTACCGATTCAAAAGAATGTGGGAGACATGAATTCACCAAGAGGATGATAAGTCACTCAGTGCATTGTTGAAGGAATAATCAGGCTGATTCATTGTGGTACCAATGGAAATGGAAGGCCCAGATGGTTAGCTAATCGAACACGAATGAGACTGCGTCATGTCACATTCCAGGCACAAGATCCCCTGGACGGTTTAGGGATCGTCTCTGGAAGCTCCACCTCCACGCATGAACGTTGAAATACCCTAGACCATTGCCAGACTATTGAGGTTTGGCTCAAATACAAAGAGTATAATGGAAACTTGATATTTATGAAGTATATGATTTTCAGGAACTAGTCCAAGCTCAATAACCTTTGGTCATCAGCCTTTTTTGGGGACGAGGTTGGTCGGAGGATAGTTTTCTCCACAAGAAGGAGGAATTATGGTAGATGGATGCTTTGGAGCTGTCTTTACGAACAGGTCATCACAAGCATAAAAGCGAACGATGAGCCTTCCTACAAACAGAAAACCAGGTGGAAACCAAGCAAGGGAGTAGAATATAATTATTTCCATATCTCTTGTGTTGTCCATATATTCAACGCCAACAAAGTTAGTCCTAATAAACAATTGATGTTTGACTTCGAGACCTCCGCACTGGAGCACACCGGCTATTCTTCGGCAAACCAAAATCCATTTCAACATTGGCATGACATGAGCGCAACATCTCTCATTCAGCTTCATCGTCGATACTCCAGCACCAATTGCCCAGCATGTCGATGTTCCGCGCCAAGAAGCTCGACCTGGGCTGTTTCGTCAACGTCCGCACCCTGCGCGACCACACGAAGCGCAAGGTCTATGAGGCTCATGAGACTGAGAGGTACGCCAAACTCCTCTCTAACCGCAACACGCTGTTATACCACGACCCGGGGAATAATTGGACTGGGCACAATCGCTGACTTGAAGCCGATAGACAAGCTCTCCGATACATTATCCGCAACACAACACTCCCTCCCCGTGTCCGCGCCGAGGCTCAGCTCCAGCTGACGCAGATGCACTGCTACACCCGACCGACACAGATCCGGAACCGATGTATCATGGGTGGCCAAGGACGTGGTGTACTGAGCGACTTCAAGATGACACGAGTAAGCCGGCCATCGAAGCAATTGGGAGATTGGGTCCCGAGACTGACGATCACAGTACAACTTCCGAATGGAGGCTATGGCTGGAAACCTGCCCGGTGTCAAGAGGGCCAGTTGGTAAGAGTTTGGGACGGAAACAACGGAGCGGGGCAGTGTACGACTACGTGTTGACTCGAAGAGAGTCTTTGAGACAACGATATGCGATGTATCACAGACATGACTGTATAATACAATGTAAAACTCATTGGAACGATACTTTCTCGATGGCATGTTTCAAGAGCAGAAACCGCCGGCTTCAGGGCTGAGCTCTTGAATTTGTAGCGAACAGTTGGGGGGTTATGTTGTAAGTAAAGACTTGAGCTCTATGAAACCTTTAATCTGTCGAAGTGGCTTTTCAGAGTTCTTGTTCAAAGCTGCACTAAGTACAACTTGGAGATAGCACATCGGTGAAATTATATAATGCCCCTTTTCTAATAATATGGTAGAGCAAGAACATTCTCGTCTACTATTACTCTTATTCAGTGTAATTATCTAATTCCTACAGTCCGACTTTGCATGCTGTCCCAAGAATGCATGATTTAGCTCACTTTCAGCATTTGGCAGTGTGCGATAAGCGATAAGCGATAAGTGCCGATAAGACTTTTCAAAGTGGCTGGGACGGTTGCCTCTAACAATCGCCACCCCACTGCATTACCAAACATTCTTCCTCGCCATCTCTCTTTCCCCCTCTCCTTCATCAACACAAACCATCATGGGAGGCGGCGATCTCAACTTGAAGAAGTCCTTCCACCCTGCGCTTCGGCGCAATCAGCAGGCCGTTTGGGATGAGGAACAGAAGGCCCTCGCCGAGCGCAAGCGTACACAACAGCGCATCAACGAAATCAAAGAGGAGCGCGCAAAGGAGGAGGTGCAGCGGCAACTCGAGGCTGCAGGAGGCAGGAAGCGTGTCGACCGTGTCGACTGGATGTACCAAGGCCCTAACGATGGACAAACTGGCACAACAGAAGAAACCGAAGCATACCTCCTGGGAAAGCGACGCATCGACAACCTCATCAAGGGAACAGAGCACAAGAAGCTAGAGAAGGACGCCGGAACAGAAAGTTTCATGGCGCTGCAGAACGCAAACACCGCACGAGACACGGCCGCCAAGATCCGCGACGATCCCCTGCTGGCCATCAAACGACAGGAACAAGCTGCCTACGAAGCCATGATGAACGATCCGATCAAGCGTCGCCAGTTACTTTCATCGATGGGAGTCGATGACGGAAAGAAGGAAAAGTCACGGAGGAGGGAAGGCCGACACGACAGACACGATAGACACAGGCGGAGACATCGCCACCGCAGCGCAGACCCAGACGACAGACATGACAGACGGAGACGCTCTTATTCACGATCGCAAAGTCCACGACGCCGCGGCGATTCTAGAGAGGACCGAAATAGGCGACGCAGAGACGATAGTCGAGAGCGCTATTCACGACGAAGACGCGATGATTCAGAAGATGGGGACTACAGACGTGACCGTAAGCCTCGTGACGAGCGACCGCGTGATAGTCGCCGAGATGCGCGACGAAGCTATCCCAGTGACTCTCGTGATTCTCGCGACAGGCAACCGCGACACAACGAAGAAGACGACAAGGTCAAGGAAGAGGAGCGTCAGCGCAAGTTGGCAGCTATGCAGTCCGCAGCTACAGAGCTCGACGTCGATCGGCAGAAGCGTCTCGCAGCCCTGGAGGAACGGGAACAAGCGCTGAGAGAGGCGGACGACAAGGCAAGAGAGCGCGGAGGTGATCGCGGGTTTGTGAATAAGCTGCATCAACAAGCCGGACACAAGGGCCTGGCTGAGCGGATGGGCGGAGCGCGTCGAGGCTTCCAGAAGGATGACGATTAGGTGAATATCACGACAATGAGTAAGATGGTGTTTTGGTGTTTTGGCGTTGTGTTTATGACCCGGGTTCTCGCCTGTGCGACTTGAAGAAGATTGGGACTGTTGAAGGCATGAGATGGGCGGAAGCTATGGGATATCATCATCGGTGTAAAGCGAATTAAGGTTAATAGAAGCAAGTCTATCTCAGTACATATTCAGAATATTGGACCATTGGCTTTTCTGGTGTTCAATATCTCCAGACACTGCCTCTCCCGCGTGACACTCACTTCACACAGCGCACCTCGTTCAGAAGGCGACGAAAATAAACGAAGCCACTTTACGACTCAGTCGCAAAGCCACTCGGGTCCATGAATCGTCACAACCGTGTCACTTCAGGTACAGACACAGGCACAGGGTACGGTACGGTACGGGTTTTGCAAAGGACCGCGATGTTGTTTATTTTGATCACGTTGGCGATTCTACGCAGAAACTGTATCATAGACCTG
The DNA here is from genome assembly GCA_013184455.1 of Fusarium continuum. Classification (NCBI taxonomy): domain Eukaryota; kingdom Fungi; phylum Ascomycota; class Sordariomycetes; order Hypocreales; family Nectriaceae; genus Fusarium; species Fusarium continuum. Next base: position 21,527 of record JABCKB010000320.1, read on the forward strand.
AGTCTATTGAATCCAGACTCTCGGAGCTTAGCCAATTTGGCTCTTGACTTGAGGAGCTGAGCAACTACTGTACCCTGAGGCAATCTCGACGCCAGCGGGTAAAGTGGCCAATTGAATGGCGGCGTTGCGCTACTGCGGGAAAAGAGCCCACCCGACGTGCAGAAAAAAAAGGGGACACCTTTGGTTAGAGACAGAATAACTTATGCTACGCTCTAGTGTCATGCGCAGGGGAGGGCTTGATTGTTAATGTCACCTCTTATCCCCCTCAAAACTCCACTAGAGGCGCCGAAGATAACCCTGTGTCGACTCCACTGTCACTGTCCACTGTCCACTGTCCCCCCCATTTTCCCTTGCGCTGGCCTCTCTGACTTCATCTACTGCACCTCCCGTCTTTCGCTCCCTCTCATTTCCTGTCCCCTTGTCTAATCCTGGTCCTTACCTCTTTTCACTTTAACCTCTGCCATTGCTTCACCTCACGATATCTCAATTCGCCCCGTGCTTGCGCATCCACATTCTCGACATTGCCATCTCGCGACAGCCTCAAGAAAAGTCCCTTGGTCCCCTTTGCTCCGCCACAATCCATGCGCTGACGAGTCTGCTCTACTACTTTACCGAAATCGAGTCCTTGATCTGCGAAGCGCGCCACTCGTCGAGAGTTGAACCAGGGCACGACCACGAACCGAGATCACCCATCTTTTGAGATTTGCGCATTACATTACACTGCACTACACGAATTCTTCTCTTGCAACACTACCTACGCCAACGAGCAGATACAATACGGAATCAGTCACAATGCCTGCTCTTTGCGGAGGATCCAAAACTGTTCAGCGAAAGCTGGTGCTGCTGTGCGTCTGCACCTTGAAACTGCACGCTGGAGGATTGCGCTGACTGAGTTAGGGGCGATGGTGCTTGTGGAAAGACGTCGTTGCTGAATGTCTTTACAAGAGGGTACGTCCCGGAGAAGCAGGTGGTGCAACGAGAGGCTTACGCAGTACCAGCTATTTCCCAACCGTCTACGAACCCACCGTTTTTGAAAACTACGTTCACGGTACAACACACGGCTTCTCTATGCAGAGGCACTGCTAATAGTACCGCGCAGACATCTTTGTCGACAATGTCCACATTGAACTCTCTCTGTGGGACACTGCAGGCCAGGAGGAATTCGATCGGTTACGATCCCTCTCCTACGGTCAATCCTCCCTCCCCGGTATCCGTATCACCAGGCCTAGCTAACTCTCCCCCAGACGACACAGATCTCATCATGCTCTGCTACTCGGTCGACAGTAAGGACTCGCTCGAAAACGTAGAGTCCAAGTGGGTAGGCGAGATCGCCGACAACTGCCCGGGCACCAAACTCGTGCTCGTGGCGCTCAAGTGCGACCTCCGCGAGCAGGGCGACGAGGAGGACGGCGAGACAGGCGAGCCGCGCGAGAAGCGGCCCATGATCAACTACGACCAGGGCCTCGAGGTGGCGCGTCGCATAGGCGCGCTCCGCTACCTCGAGTGCTCGGCCATGAAGAACAGGGGCGTCAACGAGGCCTTTACCGAGGCGGCGCGCGTGGCCCTGAGCGTCAAGAAGGATCGCGAGGAGGGCAAGTGCACCGTCATGTAATGCACTATACGTTACGACACGATACGAGCGTCATCTCGAATACGAACTGCCAGCTCCCCACCGAAACGACCGATCGTCAACCTTGTAAAGCAGGGATTGCTCCACTCGGCTTATTATCACCATTCTACTCTACCCTTCCCACGGGTGTTTCACTGTATATATCGTGCGGCATATATGCGCATAGGGATTTTCGGTGTTTTACGTGTTTTCAGCTCCTTCTACTCTACGACTTGTTTCATTACAAAGTCTAAGATGCAGGAAGCAATATGCGGAGGAGTAGACTGCTGGGAAAGTTACATTTTGTCCTGTCCTGTCCTGTTCTACTCGACAACGTCACCGTCGTCGACATGACGACTATTTTCTTATGTTTGGGGTTTTTCTTGTCATCATCCTATCCTGAGGCGGGTGGTGTTTTATATCGATTTCTTGTTAGCGCATTCTTAATGAAATTCCAAGAGCCATCTGTTTCTTCTCGTTATTCACGCCTCTGTGAGACCAACCAATTGACCGAGATGGATGGCTTCGTCCCGAGACTTGAGGGGCAAAAGTGCACAGCCACGCTGAGAAGTATCATAAGGTACTGTATACCTTAGTATTTAGCCGGGAATACGGCGATTCTCTTGCTGGAGCGGATCAAATGGAGCTCCGTCCATTAAACACTTTAACTAATCTTCACGACAGATCTTGATCCACTGAGATCTCACTAGTCTGCGTTATTGGAGATTCACCGAAATTAAGTTGCGGAGTGTCAGTAGCCGTTGAGAAGTTTAACCTGCTAGACCTGCAACGTCAACATTAAAATTCCTACTCCAGTCTTGGCACTATTGACCACCAGCTGGCAACATTCCGTCAACAGCAATGATGCTCTTTTCCGCGGCTGCTATGATCTCAGAGGCACCATTCACGATTTCCACCACCACGATCATCCCATCTGCACCAATAAGCTCACCGTCCACTCATCACTCGTGTAAGGGTCCTCGTCGCCAATGTCATCACTTGCTGTGCTGAAACAATCGCCGCCACTTACTGCGTCACTGACGCACAAAAAAAGAAAGAGGTGACGCTATCCCCATTCCCTGGCCTCGCTATCCAGCTGTGTCATCTCCACGTCGTGATTGGCCCCGCCAAGCTTTGGACCCTTGCTATGTACCCTGAGCGCATGCATTGACGTCACGGTGCTTGTTAAAGGGATTGGGGTGGAAAAGCAGGTTTGAGAGCTGATGATCATGAGAAGGGATGAGGAAATGGGTGTTGATGTGAGAGTATGTAAATAGGGCCAAGAGTCGCCCAGATCTAGACGAGAGCTTCTTTTTTCATTCTCCATCAAGAAAAGCTACTACATTATCCACTCGTACCATTATAACTCTATCTCACCCTCTATCATACCATAATCATCAATCAACATGCCTCTCTTCGGACGCCGTGAACCCTCTCCTGAGCCCATCCGCGAGGAACCTCCCCGCAAACACGGCCTCTTCGGCTCCCGTCACGAGCCCACTCCCACCAGCCGAACCTCCACCTCTCACCACCGCTCACGCGGCTCATCCTCCTCCTACGACCGCCGCTCCACTTCCTCCTCCCGCTCCCCAACCCGCAGCCGCAGTACCGGAGGCGGCTTTCTCTCCCGCCTCGGCGGTGGCCGCTCCGAGCATGACCCGGCTGTTCTCGAGGCCCGTGAGCGCGTCCACAGCGCTGAGATGGCCGAGCGCGAGGCTGATCGGGCGCTCGAGGAGGCTCGTCTGAGCGTGCGTGAGGCGAGGGAGCATGTCAAGAGGCTCGAGGTTGAGGCCAAGGACGATGCGAGACGGGCAAAGGTCAAGCAGACCCAGGCTAAGGAGATGTCCAAGGCGGGACGATCCCTCGGACGTGAGTATTTATGATGGAGCTTAATCGGGCATGATGCTAACAATGATATAGGCCACGGATACTAGACGTGACTACACGCAAACTGGCATTGGAGTTGTCGGATTGTATAATTAGTTTTGTATTCATATATGATTGCACGATAAGGAAAAGCACGAGTACACGACGGAGATATCAAGGAGTTGTAAAGCATCATTTCTAGTTGGAGCATTTCATCCTTTACAATACCATTTGCATTTTAAGCATCTTCTAGATTCGTATTGTGCGTATAACAACATCGATGATTGAAAATCCTACTGAGTCAGGAATTAGGGTCGATGCTCAAAGACAGCCGCGCACGTATCTCTTGATCAGGCATATGTCTATTCTGACAATAGTTTTACAAAGCATGCCAAAACTGGCTTATTTCTGGTCAACTTCCACTTCAATCCACATCCACTTGGACACGACCTGATGCTGCCATACTAATAACTCATCGCCTAGCCATCCATGCTACAAGGCATCTTTTCTCGCTCAGCCATCACCCCAGCCAAATTCACGAAACTCAGCTCACGACACACCTCTCCTCCACATGTCCACCTACAGGCCCCTCCTCAGGCTCCGTGTCATCTCTCACCTCATCCCTTGGAGTTTCCATCTCCTCAGCTCGAGAGACTCCAGCCACGGGTCGATGCATAGTACCACCGATCGGTTCTCCGCATTCAGGACATCGCGCCACTTCCATGGGCATACCGCAATCTCCAATCGCAAACTGAAGGCCACCAAAGTCAGAAAGATGCGGGGATAATCAAGAAGGGAAACTTACTGGGTGTCCGTTGACGCAGTTGTACCAATGTCCAGAGTGTGTTGCCATTCCTTGAGGTCCAGTGACCATAGCTGACCGGATCAGCGCCAGTTCTTCCGGCGTAGTCTGCTCGTATCGCGGCTCATAAAGCTGAATCATGTCCTGCACTCTCTTTCTGAGGACGCCGTCATCTCCGAGTTTAGAGCAAGAGTCCAGTGCAGCAGAGAGAAGCTCAGGCGCTGCTGCAATGTGGTGATCAGTAGCCTTGTTCCCATCCGCCTCACCGGATGTTGGTTTTCCATCGTGCTTGGGTCGTTTGATAGACCAAGCTGTAGCTCTAGCGACCTTTGCAAACGCCAGGACAGCCGCAATAAAGATCCGCGGGAGTTTGGCCTCATTCGCCTCCTGCATCAAAACCTGGCAAGTCTCGAACCAGGCATCTGTTGATGGAAAATCGAGGGCCTTCTCGTGGAGTTTCCATCCTCCTATCTTTGAGATTGCAAATCCATCCATCAATTGCAATTGTTGAGCCTCGAGAGCTACCAGGCGTGCACCGAGAAGTAGTTGCCCATCAGGTGTAGACTGTGAGAGTTTCAGCGCCTCCATTAGTCGATTGATGGACGGCGAATCCCCAGGGGCCTTGGGGCGAGATGTAGCAATCGCGTCGATAAGTATCTTGGTCGGCCGATTTTCCTCACTCATGATGTCTTGCAGCGTAACAGCAGAAGATTCGAGTTGCTTGATCCCCGCGTGTCTCTCCCTGAAGAATGTAGTAGCTGTATGATGCGGTCCGAGGGTGGTTGATCGACGTGATGAGCCAAGGGACGTCTCCAGCTTCAACAGTTTACGGTTAAGTTTATCAAGGGCCGCTCGCCCTTTGATTAGGAAGCGCTTGCAAATCTCATCTATGACTGCTCGGTTGATGACCCTGTTGTAGCGCTTGGTCGCGAATTGCCGAATGGATCTCTTGCAGTCGGGGCAGCACGGCGTCTTTTGAGAGAGTGAACCAGAGGTGTCCTTCAAGCCTGTAAAGCTTCCAAACCCGTCTGTGGTGTAAACCTCACCAAGGCCGACAAGACCGTCCAGGGTCTCACCAGTGAAGAAGTGCCCACACCCAAGCACCACAATGGGGCTCTCATCCAAGTCGATTCTAGAGTAAGACCGAAACTCCAAAAGATCAACTCGAGCATCGCTTTTGTCACCGCATTCCTGACAGTAACCGACTGGACAGGTCTCTCCGCAGAAACTTGGGCATTGGTGACCGCAAGCCAGCACCTTGTCGCATCGTTTATCGCATGGAAGTCGGTCGCATGGTGCTGAGCAGGGCATTGAGCAAGCACCTTGGTGAGGGCAGGACCAAGTGCACAGTTCGATGCACGGAGCACATGGCTTATTACAAATCGAACTGCAGGCAGAGTGAGGGCATTGGACCTGAGATTAAAGCTATTAGTGATGTAGATTTGGGTAACCGCCAAATACATGAACTTACCTCACAAGGCTCCTTGCAACTATCACAGGCCTCTCCATCGTGGCATTTCTGTTGGCAGCGGTGATTGCATGTGCTGTACGGGCGAGCACAAACTTTGGTGCACCGCTTGTGCTCGCCCCCTTGGCAGCTTGAACAGGTACCGGTACATTCATGTCCGCACGGAAGAATGTGACTGCAAGGGTGCTTGCAGTCAGGCAACACTGTATTGCCCACTTGATGGCACTTCATAGTCGCGCTGTGGCCGCAGTCGGGGAGTATTCTCTCCACCGGAGCAGTACACTGAACTGAAGACAAGTCCTGCATCTGGTAACACGACAACGTTTCCTTGACATGACCGCATGGCAGTTCAACATCGTGGATCCGAACCAAGCAATGGCCACAGACTTCTCCGCAAAGTCGAGGACATAGGTGGTAGCAGGTAGTCCGGATACGAAGACATGGTCGTGTACACGAAAAGGCGTCATGCATGGCTGATGAATGGCACGCTGCTTGGCACTTGTGGCCACAGGGCTCCAGTCTACGAGAGCAAGGTAGAGTGCATCCTCCTTCGGGGCTTCGGGTTGTAAAATGTTCGGGTTCAGAGCATGGTATCGGAGTATCTGAGTGGCGAGGGCAACACAGCTCGAGCTCTGTGCCGACAGCACCGGCTTTCGTGAGAATACCGTGTACGTCAGCCCACATGGGAACGTTGAGATAGGTTGCCGTGTTGCCAATCAGATACATGCCATGTTTCGCGCGGCTGAGGAGCACGTTGATTCGGTTCTCTGTTCGAAGAAAGCCAACCTTGTGCTGGGGATTGCTGCGTACCAGCGAGACAATGATGATCTTGGCCTCCTCTCCCTGGAAGTTGTCAACTGTCGCAAGTCGTACAGTTTGCAACAGTTTCTTCTTCTCGATAGGCTTCTTGGAGCCCCGAGGATCTTCAAAATCTTCGTGTGCGAGTTGCTCACGGTCACCATCGCCAAGGCATATCTCAAAGTCGTTGCTGAGAGAAGCCCTAAGCTGCAGCAGCTGGCCCATGTAGGGAGTTAGAAGCGCAATGTCTTCAGCTCTGTACTTGCCTTGTCGAACCAAGTGACGTACAAGAGCAGTCGCCATGTTGGTCTCCCATCGGTTGCTGTGAGATTTGACACGCGTCCCGTCTCCCCCTATATCCTCCCGGTGGTCATGATCGAGCCAGAATACATTATGGCGCATACCCACCACGTCCGGGACATTGACCAAACTCTCATGGTCCTTCAAGTCCGGGTAGACTCCCCTGATCAGTCGAGAAACCTCGGGTCGCATTCGTCTTTGTACGTTTAACTGTGCAAGCGGTGAAGGTGAAAGACCTGGCTCGCCGACGGCTCTTCTCTCGAACTGGCTGCGATCCAGTTGCCATTTCTGACCAGAGGTAGATTCAAGACTCAAGGAGAAATTGTTGATCTGCGGTCGCAACTGTTTGTGATCCCCAATCTGGATCAAATGCTCAACTCCCGGCATCAGAGCGGATATAATATCGGCCTCCTTGACTTCTCCTGCCTCCTCGCAAATGACGATCTTGGGTTTCAGACTTCGAAGCATGTCGATTCGGCCGGCAAGGGACGTGGTAGTCAACCCAATTACGTCAGCTTGAACCAGAGTTCGCTGGCTGACTCCATCATGTGCTCTATTGATATTCTTTCTCTGTTTCTCGAAGTCGTCCAGGGCCTCAAATAGAACATCGGCCTGCTCTTCTTCGTTTCGACGCACCCATTCTTCAACCAGAGCACGTCGCTCCCAAGAAGAGAGGCTATGAATGTCCTCCTCTGCTTTTCCGGTTAGTGTCTCCAAATCCGTTTCTGGGGCCTCTTCGGTGTTCTCTCGAGGTTGCGAGCTAAGCCATGTCTTTAAAGGATCATTGTCCACAACAGTGAAACCATCATCGTTCTCCGCGAATTGGTCGTGGATTTGGGGGTTATCACTCAGCAAGAAATCTTTGAGAAGGTCCCAGCTGGGATCTTTCCGCGTGAGACGGAGAGATCTCACTGCACACGATGCTGTTTTTGCGCTGCTCTCGAGTTGAGTGAAAGCACTTCTAAGAGCTGTTCGCTCGTCGTAAGTCTTCAGTGTGTCTCTGCTGACAGCCCGAAGATTAAGTCCGTCGAGTTCCGGAGCGACGCTACGGCCGCCAACACGGATGATCCGGGTGATCCCGACGTCGAGAAGATGCTTTAGGAACTGATCTAGGGCATGGTTTGTGTAACAGCTATATATCAAGTTAATACACAACACAAGCATAAAAATATGAATTTGACCAACATTATAAGGATTGGACCCATGTGGGCTTTCTGCCTCGCAGCCAACAGAACTCTCAGAAGTTGAACACCGAGGTATGACTTTCCAGTTCCAGGGGGGCCTTGAATCAGTGCGTATTCTCGAGTAAGCGCGCCGACCAAGCCCTGACATTGACCTTGATCAAGGCCTGTCGCATCCTCTAGTTCCTGGATGTCGAACCTTTCGGGCCACTGAGGATCGAGCGATAGGTCGATTTCTTTGTCTTTGGTAATGGCCTTCAGAGAGAAAACAAAATCAGCTCTACGAGCATACAGTGGTGCCGCGATGTCCATGTTCTCAGGTGCTCCAGGCAGAATCCACTGTTGAAAGGCTATGTGGTTTTCGCTTTTGATCTTCTGGAGGTTCTTGAGTATGGGCACAAAAGTATCCAGGATCACACCGTTGAAGTCGACAAGCACACCCTGCGCCTTGTTGGTATACAGCTTGGCCAGCAAGAGCAAATCGTCTCGCCGGTGGTTTGCAAGCTTAGCCGTGACGCTGGGTAATCCTTGGAGCGGAACAATATTGCTGGGTCTCTCCTCATCTTCATCTCGACCTCGATGGTTGGTGTTCTTGTAAGTGACCTGGAAGAAAAGCAAGTTCATACGGCCAGCGCTGGGAGAAACAAAACACACCAAAGTGCCATGGCCCAGCCGAGAGGAGGCGCTCCACCATGCTTGTTGCTGTGTAGGTGACTTTTCGAGAATATGTGGAAGGGGTCGAAAAGACAGCACAGCTTCCATGCCATGTTTCTTAGTGCTAACGAGGCTCTCAATGCTCGATTGCAGGTAAACGTGTGCTGGAGAGCCCGAGGCCAGGAGATGGCCTTTAAGCACATCTTCAGAACGAAGAAGGTCGCGCAAAACATCCTTGACGGGACCGAGGATATCGTGTCTGACGAGTCGAAACATAGAGTCGATGTGCCGCTGCAAAGGGTCGTTGAGGATGTGGGGTTCTAGAAAGTTGGTAGACGGTAGATACTCGTCGTGCTCGCTAGTGACTTCTCCGTATGTCGGCAGGATGGCAATCTTGGAGATATCGGCAAAGTCATTGTCGTGTCTACCTCCAGGGTACTCCATGTTTTTGGGAAAGGTTGACACCACAGGTTGCAAGTTTTGTTGCTTGCCGGAAGGCTCCTCATGTTCAACAAGACGATCATTGGCAGCGGCAACTACTCTCTTCAGCACATTAAGGCGAGCCCAAATCTCATCGATATGAGTATGAAAGCCATTCTCAGCGGTTTCGGTAATGAGCTTGTCCATCTGCTCCACGAGAGCGGACAGACCCTCGCAGAACTGGGCTCTGGGCACCCTGTTGAGAAGTTCGTAGAGTGCCTTAAGCATGACCCGCATAATGTCTTGCATTGCTGATTCAAGTACTTCGGTGAAAAGCTCAGGGCTTTCTAGAGCCTGTTCGCACATGCAGCTCAAGAGGCCAATGCCTCGCTCTCCGTTCGTGCCACCAAACAGTGCGTAGATGGTTCCAACGTTGGGCTCGATGGACAGCGAGTCCAAGAAGCCGGAGTGGGTGATAACTTGAAGAAATACATAAGAGGGACGCAGATCCTCTATGTCATTCGAAGAACCATCTTCAGCGGTCCTCATGATGTACAATTGGCCATTGAGCTTCTCGTCGACAAGATCCCGAGCAACCTCTTGGTGTTGCTCATAGCTGTCCTCTTCGAGAATATCTAGAGCTTTTTGCCAGAGTCTGTGAAAATCTTTCGCACATGATGAACCTGAAGGATTTGGGGGGACCTTGCGGAGTAGGCCTTTCAAAGCGTAGTATCGCTTGCGGGCATCAGAGTTGTCAGCGGAGTTGGAAGATCCGGCCGTGCTGTTGTCGACAGCAGCGGAAGTGTCGTGAGAGAACCGGCAGTTATCCCCAAAATTGCAGTGGCCTTTTTGGAAATGGAAACAAACGTTGGCTCGGGGTTGGTGGTTTTGGCCGCCGTATCGGCCACCCCGTCCCCGAGACGCCATGGCGAGTAAGGAAGAAAGGCGAGCAGTACAGATCAGTGTAGCCTCGGTGATTTTTGGTTACAGTGTATTCTCTTCTGAGTGTGTGTGTGTGTGTGTAGTACGCACTGAATAACTGTGTATCAAGAAAAAGAGATGATGTTGTGAGGTGGAGGAGAGAAGAGAGAGATCCTGCGTTGCAAAGCCAACAGAGTCCGTACACATTGATTGAGCCTGGTTACCTAGAGCCCGGTTTGTTTACCGGGTACCTAGGTAACTTGCATAAAGAGATATGGTGACTGACGTGGCTTGGCAGTGTTTGCTCAGTGTCGGTCACTTGCAGTGCCAGAAGCGGATTTCTGCTTAAGGTGACAGCGAGACGCATATATTCACCCGTGAAGCTGAATGACCTCATATAATCTTAGATCAGACGGAGATATATTCAATAAGATACTCCAGTGATGCGTAATATAGCTTGTCCCTGTCGCCGGTATGTCCTCACTGCTGCGTCTATGTGCACTCTGCTGATCGTGAACCAGTCAATGAGGCTGAAGGGTTATTTTTGCCTCTTCAGCCCTCGATTACACCTGATTCTCTGATAAAAGTTGATAAGAGCGAGTATCTTGTTTCTTCAACAAGAGCGATCCCTCCGCTTTGTCCTTGGTAATCGTTAGGTCTTGACATAGTCCTAAACTCTCGCTCTTAGTAACAGCCAGATACGACACGCCAGTAACCTTTTTTTTAGGCTACCTTACGTAAATGGATACGGCTCATTAGATGGCTTGTTTTCGTTGTGAGTCTGATCGCTGAACGATAGTTCCATGTTTGCTTCTACGATTTCCTGAGAACATATCGCCACTGATAGACAGGACGGTAGACTCGGCAGTTTGAACCATCTGTATGAACCAACCGTACATGTGAGCGAGACAGAATAAAGTAACATGTAAATTCTCCTCCGTGAGTTCGAACTGGCAAGCCTATCCTTCAAATGCAGGTGTGTTCTGACTACCGAGCCTGGCTGGCGACAAAGATCATCGTTTAACTATCCGAGGCGACCCTCATTAAAGAGTCCATATTGCAGACAGCAACACCATAACCCAATCATCGCTCCGTTTAAGAATTCACGGTTATGACCTCTTGTGTGACGCGTGAAACCAGGCCGGTAACTCCTATAACAACACAGTTATATCTTGGTGGTGGGTCACTAGCTAGTACTGTACTTGAGGACTCTGGCTGGATTTCAACTGCCCAAGAAGTCTCTTAACAATGAGAACTATATAAATGACAAGTGTAAAGCTACCGAGCTACATGAGAAGCCTCAAAAACCACCCATCACGTTATACCAACCAAGACTTGTCGTCTTAAAGCCAAAGTCTTGACATACCCTGGAGCCCCAGATTCCACAGTGCGGCACCGTCCCGTCCCGTCTGACATCAGAAATTAAACAACGATCGAATCTCACCCACGATTACTTACTCGGGAACTTGTGCAACGACAAAACGCACCAAATCCGGAGCCTCAATCTGTAGAACCTCAAAAAGACAAAGAAAAAATATGCTGCACAATTCGCTCCTGGTCTCTTTCATCCCACTGCCTTATCAATCCCGAAATGACGCAACCCCTCTCGCTCTTCGGGGGAAACACAAAGCCGATGGTGCAATCAAAGGCGTGCGCATTGCGACAGCCGATGAATTAATAATGCTGCTCTGCTGCTCCCCCGGATTTCCAAGCATTTAGGTGCATAAAAGGGTCCATCCATGGCTCTTACCCGCAGAATCCTGACTTCAAGGTGGAATCTAGTTTCTCTCTCGCACTTTGATCATCGTCATATCAACACAGCATCAGCAGCATCATCATCATCATCATCAAAAATGGGTTCTCAATCTCAGGCAGACATCACCTTCTACACCAACCACTTATGCCCTTGTATGTATCATATCATACCTGCTCCTTGCTGATGACTGTTCAAACCCCGCTGACTCTCCCCCGCAGTCGCGCACAGGGCACACATCACCATCGCGGAACTCGGCCTCCCCGTCAAGGAGGAGATCATTGACCTCAGCACTCCCCGATCCCCAGAGTATCTCAAGATCAACCCGCGCGGCCTCGTTCCCACCATCATCCACAATGGCGAGATCATCACCGAGTCCGCCATCGTCGCCCAGTTCCTCGTAGACGCGTACCCAAGCACTCTGCTGCCCGCCTCCTCAGACCCTAATGGACCTCTGGTCCGAGCCAGGATCAACTTCTTCACCGATACCTACTCCAACAAGGTCCAGTCGCACATCGGCCGGGCTATCTACGGGGCCAAGACCGACGACGAGGTCAATGAGGCTGCTAATGATGCTGTTGCTAGTATCGTCAAGGAGCTTGAGCCTCTCCTGAAGAACGCAGCTCCCTTCTTTGGCGGTAGCGACAAGCTCACCTTTGCCGAAGTAAGACCAGTCGCTTTTAACAAGCAAAAGACAACAACTAACAGGTAATAGGTCCTCACTGCACCTTTTGTCGTTCGATTCCTGTCCCTGGCCAAGCACGGCGTCCTCCCCGCCGGTCTCATCTCACGACTGGAGAAGGAAACGCCCAACTTTTACAAGTGGGCGCAGGCCATCAGCAAGAACGCCAGCGTGCTGAAGATCTACAACGAGGACGCGGTTGTTGAGGGAACCAAGAAGAGGAGGGCCCAGCTCCTAGGCTAGCTACAATAGCATAGCGTAAACCAGGTAGATGAATAATGACCGTCCCGTATGATCCTTGCTTTATCTCTTAAACATGTGTCTGACTAGCAAAACTTAATCGCAATGCCTCGTTGGGCAAGCGTGGATATGCAACGAATTTGAAACTCGGGGGAGACAACTGATATCGCATGTTTGCTTCAATCTAGACTAGCAGCGCGTGTCTGCGAGTTGAGCTGTATAAGTAAGCGGTCTGCTTGGGTTACGATAAGCTTTGAGCGTGTCCCATTGTATAAAGTCTCTCGTAATCCTGGGCCCGTTCCCTAGATCTTGCAATTCACAAGCGCCAACGAGTACTATCGCAATGACAATTCAATTCTCGATACCTCCTTTTCCCCTTGTCGATGTGCGGCTCGCCACTAGCCCAAAGCTTGCTGCCAGGTTCTCAAGAGGTAGCAATTCCATGCCTGCACCATCAAGCCTGCTAGTTTTTCTTATTCATGTGCTTTATACCCCTGTCCTGCAAAGCTTAGAAATCTCAAGTGGAGATCGGCTGGTCGCGAATCCATGTATCTAATCTGAACCTAGCTATAGTATACCTAGCACTTGCTAGCCCTTCCGTCCCTAGTCTAGATTAATTTCAACCCTCACCTCAGTCGTTCTCTTGCTCATGGTCCGACTCAGCTAGCGAAATGTCCTCTCCCGGCAAGCCCTTCCCGCCCGGCTCTTGGCGCGTCTCAAGCCCCATAGCTGACACGCCGGGCTCTATAGCGATATGGGGGCTGTTCTTAGCGTAGAGAATTAAAGAAAGCCTGGAAAAGGGTGATCCATCTGGTGAGCTCTTAGTGGTTTGAAATTGCAGGCCCATCGATCTAGAGGTTGGCGATGGCCTCCTGAGTCCCGGCCTGGTATCCGTAGGTGAGAACGGGTCCCGAGGCTCGGCACTCTGTCTCCTTTTCTCGTTGCTGTTTGCCGTTTCATTTTGTTTTCTTCCCTCTTCTCTTGTTCATTCTTGTCTGAGTAGGTAGATGAAGAAATTCTTTTTCCTTTGAGTCTTTCCTTGTCTGTTGTTATTCATTGATTGTCACATTACTTAGTCCTTGGGTGTTTCATTCGTTTCATCGCCCAGTCGCTCCTTGATCGCGACGGACAGACAATCATTCATTCTCTCGACAATAGTTTCATTCAATTCATTCGTTTCCTTAGACTGCTTTATAGAATCACTGTTTGAAAGACGACACCATGCTTTCACGCTACATCCTCCCGGCAGCCGCCATCTTGGGCCTCGCCGCCGCTCAAACCACCTCCGAATGCAACCCGCTCAACAAGACCGACTGCAAACCCAACCCGGCCTTTGGCACGAGCCACTTCTTCAACTTCAACAGCACTCCCTCGAGCGACCTGTTTGAGACGCACGTCGGCCGCGTCCCCTACGATGAGAAGGACGGCGCCACCTTCACCGTCGCCAAGCAGGGCGACTCGCCCACCATCCGCACCGCCTTCTACTTCTTCTTTGGCCGCACCGAGCTCTTCATGAAGGCCGCTCCCGGCGTTGGAATCATCAGTTCCATGATGTGGCTGAGTGACGATCTCGACGAGGTCGACTGGGAGATTCTGGGTGCAAACGACACTCACGCGTCGACAAACTACTACGGAAAAGGTGTGGAGGACTTCACAAAGGCGGGATGGCACTACGTCAAGGGTGGCATGCAGGAGGATTACCACAACTACACAACAACGTGGACAAAGGACGAGCTCAACTGGTACATCGACGGAGAGAATGTGCGAAAAGTGGTCGCCAAGGATGATATGGACAGCTATCCTCAGACACCCATGAGACTCAGCATTGGAATCTGGGCTGCCGGAGACCCTACGATGCCCGAGGGAACCCGTCAATGGGCTGGCGGTGGTAAGTCTTGACTTGTCTGTGAAGTCCCAGACTCGTACTGACAAATTGCAGACACCGACTACAGCAAGGGTCCTTACACCATGCACATCAAGAGCGTCTACGTCGAGGACGCCAGCAGCGGAAAGGAGTACGTCTACGGCGACAAGTCCGGCAGCTGGAAGAGCATCGAAGTCGTCAAGTAAGCCCCCCGCATCCCAGATCAAACACCACACGAATACTGACCAAACCAGGGGCAACTCAACGGCCTACGAAGCTCTGCACAAGGTACCCGAGAAGACCACCTCCGAGAAATGGGAGGCCCTCCCCACCGGCACCAAGACGGGCATCTACGCGGGCGGCATCGGCGCGGCAGCCGTTGGCATCGGAGCCCTAGCCTTCTTCTTCTGGCGTCAGCGTGCCGCGGGTGCCAACGAGGCCAAGATCGCGGATGAAAAGGCCAACGCCGAGAGGGTCGACCTCATGTCCTACCGCGCCGGCGAGGACACGACGAACCAGGGCTTTGAGTACAGCGCTTCAAAGTGGCAGAAGATTCCTGGACAGGCGTCTTAGAGGACGGAAGCTGCATCATCAACAAACACATCTTTTCACTCATACTGTTTCGGGTTATATCTTCCTTTTTTAATCAGCATTTCCAAGAGGGCATACACACAGATTTTACAGGTTCAGTTACACATAGCTACCTACACAGGAACAGGGACATTTGTAGCAGGCTTGGCGTTTTAAGTTGAATTGAAATGCGTTGTAATATTGAAACCTGGTCATGGGGTTGGCTCCATGATCGCTCACTAACCGCACCAATGTTACAGTCGGTTATTTTAACATCCAGAATACCTAGATCTTAGTCCAGGAGGTGGCAACGAAAAAGGCAATCGTCTCAAAAGTTGACTCGGCAAGGCCGTTCTACGCTAGCGTGTATGTGTATGTATCCGTACAGTACAGTAAGATATCGGTTCGTGAATCCTGCATTAGTTTGACGTTGGATGTCAAAATCATGTCAGTCCTGTCAGTTCAAGGGCGCATCCCCCACCAAAGGATTCTCCTGCATCGGAGCCGAGACTTGTCAAGTGATTCGACGAGCGGTCTAGAATAATTCATCTGATAAGTTCTTTTTCATTTCATTCTCTCAAATAAAGCAAGCAGTCAATCTTTTGTCTTACACCGTTTACCATAGAGCGTGTCGCGTTACTCTCATCTCAGCTGAAGCTATTCACAATCTCACTATCACGCATCTAATCTCACCTCACTCTCAATTAGTTAATTTCACTGAAACCCATCACCCGCCATGTCTCTCACCTTCCGCCCCGCAGCTCCGGCCGACATCCCCCCGCTGCTCTCCCTCATCATCTCCGCCTACCGGGGCCCGGCCTCCCGCGCCGGCTGGACCACCGAAGCCGACCTGCTCGCCGACGAGCGCATATCCGCCGAGGATTTACGCTCCAAGATCACCGACCCTGCAGGCGCCGTCCTCCTCGCCTTTGCTTCATCCCCACCGTCAACGGGCGCAACTACACCAGACTCAGAATCAGACGCCGATCGTGATCCGAGACTCGTCGCATGTTGCGAGGTCCTTCGAAAGAGCGACGACCGCGCGCACTTTGGTCTCTTTGCCGTGTCGCCTAAACTGCAGGCTGGTGGAATCGGACGACAGGTCCTGCAGCGTGCGGAGGAATATGCGAAGAAGGAATGGGGAACTAAGATTATGGTTATGCATGTTATTTGGACTCGTGACGAGTTGATTGCTTGGTATATCCGCAGGGGATATAATCGTACAGGCGAGAAGAGTCCTTTCCCGTACGCGCAGCTTGTTAATGGTAAGGCGTTGAGGGATGATTTGTATTTTGATCATTTGGAAAAGGAACTGTAAAGATTATGGGTTTGGTTTCATGAGAGCTATGGTAGGTTAGATGAGAAGACGTTGGCCTGTTTTTAAACGAAGGGGATATATAGACAAAAAGTTGTGTCAATGGCATCAGCATTCACACAATTATCGGCAGCGTTCTTGTACTAAAACCAAGTCGTCAATCATAACAGGTTATCTTGTCTGTTGGGACGTATATACATATTCAAATACACCTTGCAACCTGATCGCTCCTTTCAACTTTTGAACTGGGTATCTATGGCTTTTTATTGACCCTCAACCTGCTTGAGGATGCCCTCGAGGTTGATGCTCTTGGGTCGCTCAATAGGTAGACCCAGAGCTCGGTCCCAGATCAGCTGGGCAAGAGGGCCAAGACCACGCGACACACCGAATGTGGCGGTGTAGTAGAGAGTCTCGTGGAAACCATAGTGATGGAACAGGACTCCGGAGCTGCTGTCTACGTTGGGGTAGGGGTTCTTGGTCTTGCCGTGCTTCTTGAGAACCTCGGGGGCAATCTGGCTGTTCTTCTGAACAAGCTGGAAGACGGGGTCGTTGGCAATCTCGGGACGAGCAGCAGCGTAGTCCATGAGAGCTTCGAATCGGGGGTCGGGCTTTCGGAGAACGGCGTGGCCATAACCGGGAACCACACGTCCGGAGTTGAGTGTGGACCAAAGGTAATCGTTCACGTCCTGCTCAGTGTATTTGGCAGGAATGGCATCCTTCATCTGGATGATCCATCGGAGCACCTCCTGAGCGGCAAGACTAAGAATGTTAGCGATAAGCCGCAGATAAGAAAGAGCGATGGCTTACCCATGCAGAGGTCCGGCGAGACCCTGAAGACCAGCACTGTAAGACAGGAAAGGGTCTGATAGCGCGCTGCCGACGAGGTGAGTGGCATGAGCAGAGACGTTGCCACCCTCGTGGTCACCGTGAAGAGCAAGGTAAAGACGGAGGAGATCTTGGAAGTTCTCATTCTCCTTACCACCCTTGCCAAGCATGGCAGCAAAGTTGTAAGACCAATCCTGCTCAAGATCGACCTCAGCAGGCAGGGCACCGCCTCCACGGTAAGAGTTCTGGTAGATCTTGGCAGCAATTGTAGGCAGCTTAGCCAGGAGAGAGATGCAGTCATCAAAGGTAGGCTCCCAGTAGTCAGCCTTGTTGAGACCCTGCTCGTAGGCCTTTGCGAACTTGGACTCGTAGTTGAGAGCAGCAACGGCAATGGCGAACTGGGTCATGGGGTGAAGGTCCTTAGGGAAGTCATCGAGCATCTTGGAGACGAACTGGGGGATCTGAGCCTTCTCAGCAAGCTCGCGGGAGAATCCGCGGACCTGGTTGACGGAGGGAACCTGGCCAGTGAGGAGCAGCCAGAACATGGCCTCGGGGAGCATCTCTGTGCCAGTCTTGCCCTTGGGAAGCTCCTTTTGGCAATCCTTGATGGTTCGGCCGTGGAATCGAATGCCCTCATTGGCATCGAGGACCGATCCCTCCCAGACCATGGCCTTGAGACCTCGCATGCCGCCGAGGGTGTTCTCAACCTTGACCTCTCCAAGAACCTTGTCGGAATGAGCCTTGACCTTCTTGAGAAGCTCTCGCTTGGCGGGAATGGCCTCGCGGAGAGTGGCCTTGAGATCGGGCTCAGCAGTAGCATAGCCGCGGGCGCCCAAGAGAGCGGCACGGGTGAGGGGCTGTTTGGGGGTGTTGTGTAAGTTTGTAGTTCAATCGTCACATGTAAGTCATTTTTGGTAGAGACGCACCTTGAGCGAGCCCAGAGCCCGGCGAGAAGTTGTCAAGTTGAGAGCCATTGTGATGTGATGTGTGAAGAAGGTAAAGAGAGAGCTGAAGCAAGGAATAAAATGACAATGGGACAGAGAGGGAGGTCAATTAAGGCAAGATAAGTGAGTTGGGCCGCGGCTTCCCTGCTG
>JABCKB010000321.1:0-39613 GCA_013184455.1 Fusarium continuum
GACTTTTGGCTATGCATTTTAAGCTGCCGAAGCCCGGCCCCGGCCCCCCAACTCCGGCCGGCGGAGCTGCGAGTACTGGGACGGACTGTCGCAGTGGCATGACTCTAGACAACAGCCGCCTCCCAAAGCATTGAGCTCAAGTTTTGCCTCCAACAGATAAGTTATGCAAGATGCCAGGTAGCTGTCTACCTATCAATGCGGCGTTCTCTTCAGCCCTTTGGTCCAGATCCTCACACCGCCTGAAGAATGGATCTGTCTCCGCTAATGAGACATGACCGATGATGCTAGAGAAGTGGCATAGATCTGTGTACTCAACACACAAAGCAGTGAAGCTCGGTATCCTAATCGCACATGTCAACTCTTGTGATAATTGATGGCGTCGAAATAAAGAGTGTGGCCTAGACGAGCCTCACGCTTTCCCTTCAACTCGGATTGTTCGCCCCTCTCAAATCGGGGGTTCCAGTTGGGAGCTTATGCGGGTCAAAGTGGCTCCAAGCTGGCTTAGGGCTGGAGATCATCGACATGTGCATCAACCCTTGTGGACGGGGGGAACCGGGAGGGACGACGTCGACGTCGACCACAATGTAGGGAGGGGGGGCACGCTTAGCGGCCCGGCCAAGGCCACAAGGCTCCTCCCGGGGGGGTCAAAAAGCTTGAAACTCCAACTCACCTTCAGAACGTTGGACGGTGTCTCAAGCTTTTTAGACCCTCCCTGGCTCCCTAATCGTGATTGTCTCTAGTTTTTGTTGACGATGTGAATTGGACATGAGTCGATTGGTTGTAAAAAAGGCCGGAGAAATGCTCAGATGACGGACAAGGGCGATTGATCTGGTCAAGACCAAGAGTAGCCAAGCCCGCTCCGTGTGGAGCTTTGATAGCCGTCATAAAGAGTACAGAACGGTTGAGACAATCGCCTCTGAGCGATCGTTCAAGTTATGGCTGGTGGTCGTCTGATACGGATCAACGCAATATGGCATAGATGGCTGATGACTTTATGGTTATGGACATGTGAAGATGCCGTCGTTTGTGGATGGACCGAGGTGAAAGGTCAGCTCGTGCTAAGATAACCTTAGTTGCATAGAACGGCTATCCGTAAAGTGCTATGTAAGTACAGTACAGAAAGAGTACAAGTACATCTAGCAGTCGGATCAAGTTGCTGTAGAGCTTCGTTTACTTGTCCTAGGCCAAGCCGTTGATTCTCTTGCACAAAACCTGGGGAATGAATGGTGGAATGTGGCACAGCAATCAAAACCTGCGTTGCCAGGCATCTCTCATTGATCCTCTCTGCTTGCCCGGACGGAAAGTTGATCACTAAGATAACGCGATGTTTGCTTGACATTTCAAGCGATAGGAAGCCGTAACCATTCAGGGGTAACTCGATAACGATTCAAGCATTCAAAGTCTATTCTCACTCAACTCGAGAAACTGATATGAATTGTCCGGAACTTCTCTTAGCTTCTTTATGGTAGTGGAGGGGAAAAAAAAAACGGATTTTCCGAATACGCACGTTCGTGTTAACAATGAGAAGCAAAAAAGGGCCATGTCAATTGGTAGAAAAAGATCGATTTTTTTTTTTTGGTTCCCTCCCCGTTCTGTTGGGAATTTTGTTGAGATGAGTAGCGGGACCCCTAATCTTGGCATCAAAGTTGTCCAGGGTTCGACGGAGCGGGTGGGGGCACCAGAGGAGCTGCTCCCGATACGACTTTGATGAATGTGGCGCAAATAAGGGGAAGTGAGTGGTCGGTTGACACTTCGAGGCGTTTGTTTGACGTGCTTGGCATTTGGAACGGACTTGCTCCGTGGGACACAAGGATCAAATCATGAAATTCTCGAGATTCACTCACCAGATCGACCGACCATTACTGTAGGTACCTTAGCTCATTTCAAGCTTGTGAACTCTGTACAGTGCAATCACGACTCAAGGGCAGTAGGTACTGAGTTACATATTCGCCTCGTCCCCTTGTTCTAGGGTCCAAGCGCCCCACGTGTCTTTCGCATGGCGGCTCTTGGTTGAATCGCAGAAGGACCCTCAACTCAACCCAACCCCGCCATTGGATCTCGTCTTGACCCCTCCCTTTCCCGGCTGGGTATTCCGGAGACTTGGGGTCGATTCCAGGGAATGATAAGCAGAGCCAACTCTTCAACAAGGGGAAGAGAAGAAGAAAGGTTTATTGCTTTACAGGATATTAAGATATTTTAAACCTCTACGGAGTAATATATATAGGCTTTACTTGTTTTATTTGTTTAGATTAAAGTACTTGAAAGTCTTCTCCGAAACCAGATGCTGTAGTATTTTTTTAATATTTCCCTGGCCGTCTGCTTATTCTAGTATTTTTAACAATCCCCGAGAGCCTCTTCTGCATCAGGCGATTATGGTACGATATCGTGAATTTCGGCCGGTTCCTGCTTTTGCCTCAATTACTAGGTTCTTCACTTCCTGTTTCTTTTTTTGTTGAATGCTTTCTTTACTAGGTAGGTACCTATAAAGTCATAAAGTACAACCACGGTTCTTCGCTCAGCAAAATGCCAACACCAAGGTCCAATGCATCCACCATCTGTCACTCTTCCCCTACCCTCTTAATGTCGGTATATTCCCTGTCTGTCAATGCCAACCAGTCTGCTACGAGCGGTAGTAGAAAGCAATAAATAATATGCATCAAAATTTCTTATGCGTGGATAATTACCCTCAGTCCAAGCATAGGTAGTCGTGAAACAACCCCTCGTGATTCCTCAAAATCTCAATCTTCAAAGAAGCGGGTAGCACCGCGAGCTTCAAAAATTTCCAGTCAATAGGGTCGACCACGGTCGTCTCGCTGGCTTGACCTAAATCTGGCCTCCAGCTCCCTGAGGTCTCTGCGTAAAACGCGATTCTGGCTTGTGGGTGTCATGCTCTCAAACTCCACAGTATCTTCACGAGATCGTACCTCAGGGCGGCGATCGTGCTCTGGGAGCCAACTGTCTGGATATTGAGGAGCCGGAGGTGCTCCAGAAGAACTCCATAATGGGTTGTTTGCACGCTGTCGAGATGGAGCATCTCTCGCCCAAGTAGGTGATGCGGGCCATCTGGTAGTCAGTGGTCCAAGTGGTGTTGTAGTAGGGTTGCCCTGTCGCGTTTGATTCTCGGTCTGAGTATAGCCGTATCTTGGCAGTCGCGGAGGCGAAGGTTGTTGACGGGGGTGTGAGTGTAAGTCCTGAATATTTCTACCCCTAAATGAGAGCTCACCCGGCGAAGATAAGTCAGACAGGCCCCTTAGGCGCGGTCTCTTTGGCTGGGCTTGCGATGGAGAAACTCTGAGACTGGGGCCAAGTTCTTCACCATTATTCCTAATCGTAAGATTGTCGGAAGTGATGGGACTGCGAGGAGGGGGGTCAATGGTCTTTCTTTTCCTCGAGGACCTATCCCCGCTAGGCGCTGGAGATGACCGTGTCAAACGACTTGTCTCTGGAATTCTGTGTCCGCGGGAGTCATGGCCCTCAGTCCGTGGCTGAGTTGTGCTTGTTGGCGGTCTGTTTGGAGTCGATGTTCTAACGGACGGGACGGTGAAGTTGACCCGCTCTTGATGCAAGCCACCCTCAGGATGTATGTTGTCACGTTTTTGAGCTGCCAGTAGGGTTCCTGCAGCTCGGTTTTGACGAGGTAGCCTCGAGGCATCGTTGTTATTCTCATCAGGTCTGACGATGTTCCTACGGCGGTTGTTGTTGTGGTCGAGGTGCTCACGTATAGCGCTCTCCAACCCTGGCTGGAGATCAATGACCAAGGATACGACGGCTTCGGATTCGAGGATTTGCGCTCCGTCTCTCTGGTTTGCCACGAATTGACCCTGCAAGCTTTTGACGACGTTCTCGTAGTCGGCTAACGAACTATTACTGGTGAGCAAGGTCGGCCGAGCAAACCTCTCCAACTCATCGCGTCGTGTCTTCAAGCTCTGGGAGATCCAGCTCTCTACCTTCGCTTTCACCATCTCTGAGACTTTTTCTTCAACCAAGGGCCAGACGGCATTCTCAAAGTACCCACAATGAATCATGCAAAAACGCTGTACAAAAACCTTGTTCCATGAATCAATAAGGCCGTCCATTTCTGGCTGTGTCTGAGACACAGCAGGCAAGTTGCCTTCTTTAAGGTGTGACCTTCGGGGTTGACACCACACGTCTACGGCGTCCTTCAGATCTTTCCAACTTTTATACTTGCCCTGGGTAACCAAGTTTGCTTCGAGTTTCCGAAGTACTTGACTCCAAAACGGTTCCTGATCGTAGCTAGGAGCGAGCGGCATCCCAAGATATTCCTCCTTTAGGGTTAGGCAAATCTCCACCGTTTTGCATTTACAAGCTGCAGAGAATGTTCGTCTAGCGATTTCTTGGTCTGTTTGAGGTGGGAGAAGATTTCGGATATCAGGGGGATCTTGATTGGGCTCTGAAGTGGCAGAGGCTGCAGAATGTTGGCTCAGTTCTGGGCGGGATGGGACTGCCGTCGCATTGTTACTCGGGTCAGCATTTAGACTGGCGGTAGCAGGCTTTTCGTGTCTTGCTGTGCGGTTCAAGTTCAGAGGCGGGACATCTCCTCGTCTCTCTTGGGGTTTCTTCAGCCCATACTAGAGTCTTGTTAGTAAGGACACATTTTGGGAATGGTGGGAGACGGACAGGATTGGCGGCTGCTCGGGGCCCTTTGGGAGGATCAAAATCGTTACTTGAAGCCATTTCAAGTCGCGGAGCCTGATACGTGAACGAAGGAACGTTTGGTCGTTTAGACCTGGTGTCGCCTCCCGTCATGCTGTATCTGGTTGTATTCAACGCTTGTCGCATCACGATGGGCGTTTCAACATTCATCCCAGAGCCGCGTCTCAGAGACGGCTCACGATAGTCCCCTCGTGACTGGGTAAGAGTATCATCCCAATGGCCGGTACCTTCCTGTCTCTGGCTCTTATTTGTATTTCTTGCTGGCTGGTTTTGTGTCGGTCTTGGTGCCTCCAGCGCACTGACAGCAGGGGCATTCTTTTCGAGAAACCTCGTCAAGGTACCACCAGATTTACTGGGCGAGGCTTCTTCTCGTAAGGGCGACAGGCTTATGAGCCTTCTGTCCGGGTTATTGCTAGAGACAGACTTTGTTTTCGTAGTAGCCGGCTTATTGATCGGCGAATCTGGAACAGCGTACTCATCATCAGAAGAGAAGGGGTTCGACGACACACTAGCTTGTCGAGCATCAGGCGAACCACTCAAGTCAACGTACTCTACCTCGACCGACTTGAGACGCTCTTTTCCTTTGTGCTTCTTCTTTTTCGAGGATTCTTTTGGAGTTTTCATGATGGGGGGATGAGCTGTGTCACCGGAAAGAGGGTAGTGAGAGTACCGGTGTGCGTGCGTATGCTGCGTTTTGAATCCAAAGATTGATGATGTGAGGTGAAACTAGATAAAGAGTAGTATATATTTGTGTGTTAGCTTGTTTGTTTGGTTTGGTTTTGGGTAGTAAAAAAGTGGTTGTGAATGTTTGGCAGTGCTAGGTGGAAAGAAATCTGCCCTCCAGTGCGAGGCAGCTCTCAAAGCTGCGTGGAGCTCCTAACCAGAAGTGCACGGAAAAATTGCTCAGTCGGCCATTTCAAACTTATCTTCAAATGAACTCATCCTCTGTGAGAAACCCGTGTACTTTAGTGTCACTGCTTTAGGATGTGGTCTTCTGATGGACTGCCAGACCATTATCGAGAACCTCATCCTAAGGCTTCATGAGATTACAGCACAGCACCTCCAACTATCCTTTAGCAGAAAGTTCCTTGATTTAGTTGTCATGGTTGTAAAAGAGTGATCAGAACTTGTCCCCCAGGTCGTTGATAACATTGTCAAAGGACGATCACAAGATATGTGAGGCTTCTGGACTTTTTAGTATCATATCTAGTATCACATCTGCTTGATCAAATTCCGCCAAAAGATTGTAAGAATGTAAAAATATATCTCTATGTGATGTCTACTTCACTAACTTCACCCTACCTTACTGGGTAGGTACATGGGTGATTTCATTTGATGCTTCAACGAGCGACCAACCCTGCAAATCTACAGCCACACACCATTCAGACAAGACGTCGTCAAGCACCGACTCGTAAGAATGCTACAATTCGCAAGAACAGCCTCCATATCTCTATCAGATTCTACCGCTAGTTTGGTGAACACACCGTTTTCCCCTTCATTCATAACTGTCATCAACCATGAATTCACGAAATACTCCATCACCATGACATCCGCTTCGATGAAGCCAAAAGAACATCAAAGGCGCCAATATGATACCCAGGACAAAGCCTGTACCTTTTTTTCCTTATTTCTTTCTTCTTGCCATCACTTCGTAACAACGTCACAAACAACATAACACCAAGATCGCAACAATCACCAAGGCACCAACGCGCCGTCCGACTCAATCACCTGCCTCAATCGCTGCGGCATAAAGTCCACCCACATGTTGATCCTCTGTACGTCGAATGTCCCCCACGCATCTCGCACCATCTTCTGCAGCGTCTCGTCCTCCCAGTCCTTGGGTGCCTCCATAGTCCACTGCTTGCGCAGAGGCCACAGGCTGTCAAGAGGGCTCAGGTCTGGGCTGTCTCCGCAGTTGAAGTAGTATCGCAGGCCGTGCTCGTCTTTCCACTGTTGGACCAAGTTGACCTTGCTTGCGGCGCCGTGGGCAAATGTCTCGCAGTCCTCCTCGAGAATGAAGCTTTGCGAGCCAGTGGTATTGAGCCATGGCTTGATCGTCTTTTCGAGAATGTGGTCCTTGTACTCTTGCATTGTCATGACACCCGTACAATTGGGGCTTGTCGAGTCTTCGTAGAATATTGTGTCGCTCTTGAAGCCGTATCCAACTGCTACCCAAGCGTGCGCTTTTCTCAGATCGCGTGGCCAGTCGGCCTCGGGGCTCTCTGCACACGCCTCGCAAAACCTCTCTCCAGGGCGGGGGATGAGGCGCATCTTTCCGTCAAGGCCAAAGCCGAAATGAAGCTCGAGACTGAACCGAACAGCTCGCCAATCCTGTGGCTGAGGATATGCCTCGAGCATGCGCCTGGCATACTCAACCCTCTTCTCCCGAGCTTTCTTGTGTACCCATGTTCTCGGACAAGCCAGACATCTACGATATCCCAGCGTTCCCATGGTTCTGTGCAGCGTCCTTGGATTCACGTCAACCTCAACACCAGCCTCCTTGGCCAGTCCGTGCCAGTTCAAATTGACGTTGACATAGCGATCGTCCCACAGAATCTTCTCCATCTTTTGCTGATCTTCTTCTGAGATCTTGAGAGGTCTTCCACGCGTTTCCTCCCACTCGGGATCGTTGCGCTTAGACGCAGGTACGCTCAGCGCGGCGTAGCCCTGCGAACGCGATAGATCAAAGTGCCGAAAGATGGCCGACTTGTTGACGGGCAGGCCTTGGGACTCAAGGTAGGAGATAGTGCCTCGAACCATGGCCTTCTTGGGCGTGTCGCCATGCTTATATCCGGAGGGCATTCTGAGCGTCGCGTCACCCACTTTGGGGGGGTTCTTTTGGTGTAAGTGGGTGGAGAGAATGACTGGGACGGTGGTGTTTGGATGTTTTTGTCTGCTCTCACTGTTTGCGCGGTAGGTGGTGAGGGGTCAAAAGTTGGCGGTGATCACGTGGCATGGCCAGTCTCACGACTCACTATTTGTATTACCAACAGCACTTAGCGAGGCATAAACATGAGCGAAATATTGTATGACCGGTACAGACGAGTTTCACCAAAATTTCTAATTACATTCCAAAGCATCACCGTCTAACTCACTCAAGTTGAAGTTTGTTGGCATGGCATAAGGCTGAAATATGTTGTCCTGCACCTTGGCCGAATTGGATTCAAGGAAGAAAATCTTAAACTACTGCGATTGCAAAAGCATCTGTTAATGAATATACTCGCAGGCTCAGTCCACAGTAATTTCGATAATAGCAAAAAACGATAAGAGTTCATCGTGAACCACGGGTAATCATAGCTCAACTTGTCATTGAGAGGGATTTAATTAAGCTGGGTAATGGCCTAGTTGAGTGGTAAATTGAAGGTGGTATTGCTCCAAGTCTCACAAAAGCGAAGCGTATGAAATGAAAAGTAGAAATGATCATCAAATATGTTGATTCAAAGCCTCGTCATCCAGTCACGGATAACGGCAATTACGAAAGATAAACACCGTTCTATAGCCTCTCCAGACAATTCATAAACATGCCCTCTACATCCCATCAAATATCCGCACAGTCCATGTAATAAACGCCGTGAAATGGAGCAGATATGTCCCCATCCATACCAAATATACAGCTTGAGACCCAAGTCCCATGAATCTTTCCAAACGGTTGCCCGATTAAAACGCCTAAGCTTTTCCTGCCTCGCGGACTGAGATCATAAACTTATCTTCAGCACCCACTTCGCCGGCGACTCTAACTGCAGGGACCTTGGCGTTTCTTTCAGCCAGAATCATCTTGACCTCATCGGCCGTCTTGGCGCCGAGAAGTGTCATTTCTCTGTTGAGAAGAAGTGCAACGGCAGCTCGGATCAGGAGAGCATCTCCCTCAAAGACGTACACATCCCATAACCGGGCCGCCTCGTCAATGGCCAGGTGTTGTGTGAATATGCTTGTCAAGATTCCTGATAAGGCTTCTTCCAAGTCGGCGGTTTGAATCTTCTTAGTGAGATGCGCATGTAGAGGGGCAGACTTGAGAGAAAGGGTCTGCATCACTAGGTTGAACGCAGAAGCTTGTGCGCCCGGATCTCCCGTGTAGAAAGATAGTGGCAACGGGCGATTGAGTACGTTGGCGAGTGCGACAAATGCGGACCCGGCATCGGGCAAGTTGAGGAGCAGCAAGGCAGCAATTGTCTGACGGACTTGGTTAGCATCTCAGGTGGCACATGGTGGCTGGTTAGGTATACTTACGTTGCAACCCCGAACGTAGCCAATGTCGCTCCTGTACATGGCATACGCACTCAACACTTCAACGAGGCTCTGGTGCAGTGGTCCCTCAACCTCGAAAATCCTAAGGTCCTGCCAGGTGTTCTGTGAAGCATCTTTTCGAATGTCTTGGAACCATTTCGCCTTTCTGACATCCTCTGCGTCGCCCTTGTCGTCCTTGACTCTGGCTTCGATTTCTTGAGCTCTCGCAAGGGCTGCTATGAATGACGTTTCTGACAGACCCAGCTCGTTGCCGATTGCTCGACCCCAAATGACTCCTCGACTGCGGGGCGCTATGCCCTTCCACCAAAGTTCTCTTGTCCTGCGCTCACGAATGGCATCGCCCCATCGCGGAATAACTTCCCTCTCCCAGATTTGCATCAGATTGTCGGCTGTGCTATCTCGACCTTCGATCTTAGCCCTGCGCGAGGCTTCACGTCGCTCTTCAGCCTTGGCACTGGCTGCCATCATCTTCTGATACTCCTTGATGTGTCGACGTTCCTCAGCGGGATCCTTGGGCGGCAGCCATGAGGGACGTGTTCGACTCAGAACAGCCTCCTTTTCCTTGGAAACGGGAAGAGGGTCGATCATGATATTAGTTTTGCGAAGGGGTGGCAACTCGGGGGTCGACTTGACACGTTGTTTCTTGTCAAACGCGTCGACAGATCGTCCAGTTGGGTTCCAGGTGTTTGGACGCTGGTTTGCGGGACGCTTAGCTTGCTGCTCTTCCAGTTCGTCGGCGTGCTCCTCGAGCTTCTCTGTCAAAGTCTTGGCTTCAGCATTCAGTTCCGCCAGCGCGGCATTCCAACTATAAGCCCGTGTTTTGGCAGGACTACGGGGGTTTTCATCAGTCTTCCAGGTTGGCGATCGAAGAGAGCCCTGAGCCTGTGCAACTGCAGGTGTTCCATTGCCGACACTTCTTACTCGTTCTTTAGATCGATTAGGGGATGGCGATACGGACGAAGGTCGACTAGGCGTCCGCTCCTGCATAGGCCGAGGGGAGAGGGGAACATTGTCCAGGAACAGGCCATCGGGAATATCATCGCCGTCGTCTTCGTCACATTCTCGCTCGAGGTCGGTAAAAGACTTGCGGTCGCGGCCGGCCTGCCAGCTGCCCCGGCGAGGCTTTTGAGGGAAACTCGGGTCTCTCGGATCCCTCGGGTTGAGCGAATAACCAGGGCTCGGGCTTCTGTGTCGTCGAGTGAATGGGAGAGAGGATGAGGATGGACTGGTCAGGGTTTTCGGTCGTGTGGCAGAGATAGGCTCTGTCAATGCGCTCAAATTGGTGCTGCGTGGGTTGGATGTGTAAAGATTGGTCTCGAGAGTTGGGAAAGGCGGTCGAGCTTTAGAAGCGGTCTTGCCGGCTGCGAGAGTTCGACTTGAAGGGGCCTTGGCTAGGGTAGGACGAACGTCGGCTTTTGATGGGCTTTTAAGAGTGACTGTGTCGTCGTCGAGCCCAATCTCTTCGAAATGCCCAACGTCTGCCATGACGCTGCCATCGTCACTGTCAAAAGATGGGAAAGAAGAGGTCTTGGAACTCTTTGAAGTCGTCATCCCGGGCGGAGAGTCGGGGCTGGGGAGAACACTGCCGATATCAAGGGTACGGATCATTGTCGCATCGCTCGGGGGACGACAATACGACTGGACGAGACTCTGTCGACTCGCCCGGGGACTCTCAACCAAAAACCAGACCTCCTCTAATGCAATGTCTTGTATTCTTCGCCGTCTATTGAGTTGGTTCGAGATCGGGGTGTGTGATGTTGTCGTTGTTTGGACTAGGCGGTCTCGCTTCTGGTCTGTTCGGCTGCGCCGTGGTAGGCTGGGCTTTGTCGGATTTGGCGGTAACCGTTGTTATGGGCACTGGAAATCAGGGCGAGGGAGCCGTTTCAAGATTGCCGGGGTTTGACTCGATAACCAAATGACGGGACCAAAAGAAGTTTGTACTAAAGCAAGTCTGGACTCTGGAGCGAAAAAGGGATACGAAATACAGAGTAGCGAGGGTACGAAGCGAAACGAGGGCCGAGATTGAAGGTTTGAAGTGCCGGCAAGTGCGGTATAATGGATTCAATCGATCAACGATAGACTGGGGTTGAATAGTTTAAAGAGCAAGAGGCGAGTACTCCCACTCCCAAAAGAAAACGGCCGATGGGGAGAACAAGATTTTGCAACCCCGGACGGTGGTAAGCGGTCGCGGCCGGGATGACGAGATATTACCCAAAATTAAGCGCGTAGGTGAGAGAAGTGGCCTCCAAAACAAAGGGGGAATTAGTTTAAAGCCGAAGAGTTTGCGACAAGAAGACGAAGAAGAATTGGTGAAGAACGAAAGATATGCAGTGAGTAGACACAACGAAGGAAAAGTAAAAGAGATGACGGGGAGAGGAAGGAAAAACGAGTGAAATTTCACAATCAAGCAACAAGACAAGGAACTCCAAGGTCAAAGCAAGTCAAGTTAAACCGGGAAGTGGATGACGATCCCCAAACGAGAGACGGAGACGACGCCAGCGCAACCAACAAGGAGATGATCCCACCCACAATTTTGGCCGCGAAAAGATGGAATGCTTGTAGCTCTGCATACAAAAATAGCCCCCGGGTGACATTTGTCTTATTTTCCAGGCGTGGTGGGATGGGTTTGGACATGGCCTTATTGGGTCAAGCCACGCCAGGGGCTAACACCGTATGTCCACATCGGGGACTGTGTGAGACGCTTGAAGAAAAGCCCAGAATGGTGGAAATTCAGGCATTGTTTAAGATATCTCTTTTTCAGTATATATTCTAAAACCCGACTTACAGCTGCATTAGCAGCATAGGGTTTGTGGCGAGACATATTCTTCCTTGGTAGATTATGTATAGGTTCTGAAGAGGCAGCAGCATTTACAGTGTCAATTCTCAGTCAAGCCCCCTGTTGCTTAATCTCGGCCGCATATCCGCGGCTAATAAACATGTACAGCCAATCACAACTCATAGCCTCCAGGTCTCCAGTTGGGATATCAATAAGTTAGTTGTAACTCGACAGTTCAAAAACAAGCAATTTCGCGTCCCAGTTATTGTCGCGAGCCCTACGAGCCCCTCTGCGGCATCTGCGGCTACCACCTCAACAGCTACAGTAAGCAACTTGTCTAATATTGAAGGACCTTGTCAATCAGCTGTGTAGGCTTCCTTATCCCCTGTACCCTGCCTGTCCTGCGTTATGACTTGTCTCCAAATGTGACTTCATCCATACGTGCTCATTACATTGCCATGTCCATTGATCCAGATCCCCAATTCTCGATCTCATAATATGTCGATCATGTCTTTACTTCCTTCGACGTCCACAACTTGTTCCGCCTCCAGAACTCTTTCGCTGCTTCTCCATGTCTGCACGCATCTTGGCAACTAGATCTTCCCCTTCGGAATCGGAATCCTCAGACTCGCTCTCATCATCTGTGCCCCCTGGGATTAAAAATGCCTCGATACCTTCAGGCTGTTTGTTCTTCTTATTCTCGCGCTTCAGCTTCTTCTTCTGCGCCTTCATTGCCTTTCTATAGCCGCTTCCCCTTCTGACTTGATCGTTTCGCATCGCCTCTTCGACAAAAGTGTCGAGTGCCTTCTTTTTCGCTGTAAAAAGCGGGATGTGCGAGCCTGCAAGCTTCGAAAACTTCATCGTTAGGTTGTACCAAAAATTGCTGTATTGCTTGTCGGTCTTGATCCCCCTATGCTCCAGTTCCGCGGCTACGGCGTGTGAGGCACGATCGGACAGGGACGCAGGCATTCCCCAATCGACGTTCCAGTTGTACTTTTGGTTGGAGCTGTCGTTTTTGTTGCGACTAAATCCTTGACCGGCGGCAATCTTTCGCTTAAACAGAGCAACCGTGGGCTTGATGGCATGTTCCGAAACACCGTCTCGAATAAGTAGAGGTTTGATTTCTTTGTCCGATGGCTTAACCCAGTTACTGTTTGTGATTGGCTTCAGCTGCTCTTCTTGAAGCTTCATCTGCAGTTCATCTCCAGACTCTTCCGTGTCGGCAGTGTCCTGTTCTTCAACCTTGATTGGCTTCTGGGCAATATAGCCAGGTCGCTTCATGTGAAGTTTCGACGGTGTTCTTTGGCTAGAGGCTGCGTAATCAGCTGCAATGTCGTCAGTGATCGATGCCAGAGGTGTCATTTCTTTTTCTAGATCAAATGTTAGTACATGTAGTGCATGATAGTGATGTGATGTGTTACTTACTTTGCTGGAGCCATTGAGACCCCTTTGGAAGCGGAGTCGTTAGTTGTTTATTGGCATTAGGTCGAGACGGCATCCAGTTCCTGGATCGAAGGTCCGCCAATGTCTTTGGCTTGTTGGTAATACCAGCAAGGGGCGATGGTGTAGTGGACGAATTTCTTCCAAAAGAGGCTCGCTTGGTGGCAGACTCATTCTATGAGACTCTACGCTCAGAAGGCCGGACAACCTTGGCTTGCTCTTTGCCATGCTGAACTCGCTCGGTAGGGGATGAAATCGGATGCTCATCTCCAGAAAGGGGGGAGATGTCAGGGAAGGGAGAGTAAATAGTCTCGTGGTCGCTCTCGTGTTCTGGCTGCCCACCAGATCCCTTGAGAATACCCTTGAGGCCGACTAGAAAATCTCGATGATGAGGTCGGAAAGACGGCGGCGTGCCATGAGTGTGGCTCTCCAAGAGCCTTTCACCACTGTAGACTGGCTGAAGCGCGTAAACTGACGACGAAAGGCGCTTTTGGAAGCTAGACACTGAACAGGCGGGATGAGTCTTTATGCTTCCAGACACGTAGTTAAGGTCTTCCATGGCTGGCTCATAATCGGTCTCATCATCTGGAACAGGACCATTTGGCTTTGGGGGTGTTTCTACCAGTGGCTGCTGGTATGACATGGGAGGCGATGATTTGACGTCCTCTGCATCGTCAGAGCCAGACTCGTAGGAGGCCGGTGTCGATGTGATAGATTCGGCTCGGTTGTTTGCTGCGACGAGTGCAGAATCAACCCCAGGGCCGTACAATAGATCGATCTTTCCAGAATCGTTGTCCTCATAGATGTGCACGTCAGCATCTTGAAGGGCTTCATCATCACTGAGGTCTGGAAGTCCCTGGTATTCTTCCTCGCTGTCATTGTCGGAGGGGAGTTCATATCGCTTCACAGCAAAGAAGTTTCTGGGGCTTGAACCACTTTCCAGTTTGATAGGCGTCGTCTCTTCGTTGTAGGATTCTTCCTCGCTATCTTCATCAGAAGATGAAATATACCTCAAGCTGCTCTCTTGTTTGATAGGTTGCACACCTCCATCATGATATTCCTCGTCGCTGCTGCCTTGATCATCTTCGGAGTCGTAGCGTCCAAGACTACTCTCTTGTTTGATAGACCTCATATCATCGTCATGAGATTCAAGCTTGATATTCTTTGCGGCAGAATCGTCGTAAGGGTATTCGGGTGCAGTAGAGCATAAGATTTCGTCATTGGGGGATACACTGCTTCCGTTCGAGGCCAGGGAAGCTTGTTTTTTCTTTGCTATAGCCTTCATCTGATCGTCGAGATAACTCATTAGAGTGTCAGTAATATTATCTGATGAACGGCGTGGCTGCTCTTGGGTTTGCAAGCTTTCTTTTGGAGGTGAGGTAGTCTTATTTAGCGCATGGCTGGCAGTAGATCCAGCGTCGAGCGACTCAACATCCTGGATATCAGAAGCGTTCTGTACCTGAGCAGGTACAGTGGGTTGAGCATTTAAGGTGATCTCCCCGTCTGAGAAATCAGAGCTATCCGAGGACAACTCCTGGGTAAGATCGATTTGAGGGCTCTGCGCGGCTTGGCTCAGGATGAGAGGAGGCGCGGTAACTGTGGTAGGTGTAGGTCGAGTCTTTCCCGTAGAAGGAGGCTGAGGCTTGGGTGGTGTCGCGATCTTTCGTCGTGGCTGCGGCCGTGGTTGAGGATCCTCATCGTCAGCATTGTTGTTGAGGGAACACATTGCTGTACCTCGTCGCTTGCGGGGGGAGAAGACCTCGACGACCTCGCAATCTGAATCATCTTGATTGTCTGCTTGGCCGGCATCAACAGAGACAGGGGTGTCAAGAGAGTCGCCGACTCGTCGTCGCTTAACGTTCGCCTTTTGCTGTTCAATTTGCCGGCGTCTTTTTGGAGAGGGCAAGACTTTTTCGATGAAGCAGTCAGACTCATCACCACTTTGGGGGACAGAACACTTCTGAGTTGCAGGTTGATTTGCTTTGGTGAGGGTGCCCTTAAGCGGTACAGAGTTGCTGCGGCTTGGGCTAGGGGAACTCAACATGAGCTCAGGTACAGAGCCGCGAGGAGGAACCGAAGTCGCTTGGCGTCGGGGAGCAACTGTTTTCTTCTGCTGTCTAGACGATGCTGCGTCGGCGGGAAGAACGGAGGCTTTGATAGAGGCATAACCTCGTTGAGTAGAAAATCGCTGTTCAATTTTGGGCTTTTTGGTAGGTCGAGCTCGTGGACTAGCAGCAACAAGCTTGCGCTTTGGGTTTGGGGAAGGCATTGCTTTCTGGATCTCGCAGTCGGAATCGGAGCTCTCACCAGAAGAGATGTCGAAAGGTGTATGCGGAGAGCTGGCTTGGGCGAGTTGAGTCGTTCTGTCTGGAGTTTCCGGACCTTGATTGCTGATCGTGAGTCGCTTGTTTGCACGAGGGGGTGTCTCAAGGATACGCTCGTTGCGTCCCTCGGATTGACGCTTCTTTGTGGTTTGGGAGGGCATAGTCTCAGATAAGGGGGTGGAAGGGATAGACGGGAAGGATGATGCCGCGCGAGGTGGCAGTTGGGATGAAGTTTGTAAGATCTGGCGCCTGGGCTTTCGCGTTATGTTCGACATGGTCGGCTGAGGGAGCTGATGGCTCTGCGCGAATAAGCGGGCTTGAATGTGCAAAGCACCGATGATCGCGAGCGCAGTTGATAGGTTTTGGCATTACTTAGTACGATGACTTTAGGACGATAGAGACTGAAAGAAGTCTGAGATCTTGTCCTGCGCTGTTATTGACGTGATTCACAGTCGAGGGGCCGGGAAGTAACCCCCTAAGAGGTTACGGACGTATGTCCTACAAAGCGGCGTGGCGTGAATGAACGATCAGCTTGTTCTTTGAGTATAACAGTAAAGTCAGGGGCGTCAAAGAAGAGTTCTGGGGGGTAGCTTTCACGATCGCTTGAAATGAGGCTGTCGCAGTAGAAAGTCGTTACAGGGGGGAGGATGTGATGGAGTGCGATTGCAAGGAGGGGTTAAGAGAGACGGAAGTGAATGCAAACGAGACAACAAATTTGAACAATAGGTGGTGGTGCCTATTGAGGCTTGCCAGTGGCAGCTTCAAACGATGCACAGGAACAAGGGGCAGGGATCGCCAGCTGTAGGCACTGACATGACACTTCACATTCAACGGGCCTAGGAACTCAAAATTGTCTGTCAAAAGGCAATGTTTACCCACGATGGTCCTTTTTACATTTCCATGCCGCCGCATCTATGGTATCATTACAGATCATCATGGTCTATGCATTGACTCATCTTCACCGGCTACCTGAGCCCAGCCTTACATACGCTCTCGTCGACGAGGAGCTGCTCGGATAATATCGTCAACTCGGAGAAGAAGCTTGCCAAAAAATGTCAGAGTTGGTTACGAGTGGAGTTTTCGGGTGAATGCTTACCTCTGCGGCTTCGCTGGCCGACGACACCACAGCCTTCTTCAGCTTGTAGCTCTCAATAACACCGAGATCCCGCATATCAGTGATACCACCACCCGGGGTCGTCAGATCTAGGCCGTAAGTTGTAAGACCATCGTAGAGAGCCTTTCGCAACCTAGCAACAAGGTCTCCAGAGTCGAGACCAGCGTTGTCGGCCAGGATAGTAGGCAGTTGTCGAAGAGCCACGGCAAAGCTGGACACAGCCAGTTGTCGCTTACCCTCAACTCGGGTAGCGGCGCCTTCGACCGCCTTGGCCATGAGCATCTCGGCACAACCACCGCCAAGTGTAGTTCGGGGCTCCTTGACAGTCTGGGATAGAACCGCAAGGGCATCGTGCAGACTTCGCTCCGCCTCGTCAAGGAGCTGTTCTGTAGCACCTCGAAGGACGATTGTGCAAGCCTCCCCCCCTGACACACCAGAAAACTTGATGAGAGTGTCCTCACCGATTATAACCTCCTCAATCACATCACAGTGACCGAGCTTGACTTGCTCGGGGTGGTCGAAGGTAGAGGCGATCTCACCGCCTGTGACCAGGGCCAGACGCTCAATACCATCAAAGTCAGCGTGCTCGATCGACATGATACCAGCATCGGTGAACAGCTGCTCGGGCCAGTTGTAGATGAGTTGTCGGTTAATAAAGCAATTGATGCCATGTGCCTTGATCTTCTCCACCTTGGCCTTCATCTTATCCTTCTCTGCCTTCTCGAGCTCGGCGAGCTTGCTTGTTGAGCCAACCTTGACACGAGCACCAAAAATCTTGACCTTGTCGGTATCCATGGAGGTGTTGGCCACCAGGATCTTGGCCTTCTCTAGTCGCTTGGGCTGGTTGACACCAATCTTCTTATCGAGAATGAAACCCTCATCAAGATAGGAGTCGCTGAGCTTGCCTCCAGCCTTCTTGATAATCTGAATGTGGTTGAGATCGGAGGACTTGAGTCGGAGAACAGCATCAACAGCCAATTCGGCGAATTGATCGCGGTCCTGCGCGAGGACTTTGGAGCTAAGGGTTGTTCGGGCAATGGCGAGCAGGTCTTTTCGGAAGGCCTCGGGGTTCTTGCTATGGTCAACAGCCGACCCCTCTAACGCCTTCAACGCAGCCTGACTGGCTATCCGGTAGCCCTCAATGATAGTCTGGGGGTGGATCTTCTTGTCGACCAGCTTCTCCGCCTCTCTTAGCAACTCAGCAGCGAGAACAGCAACCGAGGTGGTACCGTCACCGACTTCGTCATCCTGAACCTTGGAAATGTTGACCAGGACCTTTGCGGCGGCGTTATCGAGAGCGATCGACTTGAGGATTGTGGCACCGTCGTTGGTGACCATGATTTCGGCGGTGGAGCTAGCATCATGTTAAAAGGGGGGTTGTCAACCACAAGATGGGCGCAACATACGCTGACTGGAGGATCTTGTCCATGCCCTTAGGACCAAGGGTGCTCTTCACAAGGTCACCGACGGCGATAGCACCGACAAATGCAGCGAGACGCGCATTCTCGCCCTTCTCCTCAGTAGTGCCCTCCTCAAAAATTTGGGTTGGTTGGAAAGACTAGGAGGGGCACATGTTAGCATAGGTTATTCTCTGTAGATGTTGAAGAGAGAGTTTAAGCGAGCTGATTTCGTAGGGAATAAAACATACCATGACAGGCCAAACAATATGACTATACACGCGGCGAAACCTATAGAATCGTAAGAGGTTATCGTCGTCGTCAACGTCAATATGCTTCAGCCTTGGGGTAGACGTTGCAGCCTTTTTTTCTGGAGCTCCCTCCCAGCTTAGCAAACCACGGCCCCTCCAGTCCAGGGGCCAGAAAGCCACACGTGACTTGCCCCGCGGCGGGAGCATCGACTTTCGGGGCAAGGGGTATCATTTCTCCGCATCACGCACACTTTGGAAAGTGCAGAACACCAAATTTGTGCTGCACTAGGCTGGCCACCGCAACATCAAGACTCCGCACGTTTCCGAGTGACGTTCCCCGCGGTTTTAGACAAATTACTGCGTGTCTTCAAGAGGTCATATCTCCCGCGCG
Organism: Fusarium continuum; assembly: GCA_013184455.1. Lineage (NCBI taxonomy): Eukaryota > Fungi > Ascomycota > Sordariomycetes > Hypocreales > Nectriaceae > Fusarium > Fusarium continuum. The sequence goes on from JABCKB010000321.1 coordinate 18,613, forward strand.
CAAAAGGTCTTTTTCGCAAACCTTGTGCTCGGTAGCCGAACTTTCCAAAACCCTCGAAAAAACCCATCCAGAAACGAGTGAGAGCGGGGCATTTTTCTTGCACCCCTCCAAACACCAAACATCGCCCATCATGGCGCCCTCTTTCGACCACCTCCGCGAGGCCGACCTTGACGATGACGAGTTCAACGAGGATGATATCGATATTTCCGATCTTCGAGAACGATTCGAGGTTTCACTAGAGCAAGGCTATGACAGCTTTGTCGTCATCGACGGCCTGCCCCAGGTCACGGAGGATCAGAAGCCCAAGCTGGTCAAGTTCTTGTTGAAGAAGCTCAACACAGTTGGAAAGACACGAGAGGACTTGATACATATGCCTATGGGCGAAGACGGAAAGTCTCTTCGGTAGGTGCCGTTTGGGGTCAAGACGTATCAAGAGCTGGGAACTGATCTCGTGTCAAGGTTCGCCTTTGTTGAGTACTCCTCACCCGCCGAGGCTGCCGCCGCTACTCGCGCGCTCGACCTTACCCCTCTCGATAAGAAGCACACTCTTCGCGTCAACAAGTTCACAGATATCGAGCGATATGGACGAGAAGGCCGTGTCGACGAGACCTACCAACCCCCTCACATCGACGAGTTCACCGAGAAGGAGCATCTGCGATGGTTCCTCAAGGATCCCTCCGGTCGCGGCCGCGATCAGTTTGTTATGTACCGAGGCGAGAGTGTCGGCGTCTACTGGAACAACGAGAAGGATCAGCCTGAGAACATCGTCGAGCGACAGCACTGGACTGAGACCTTTGTTCAGTGGTCTCCTCTCGGTACCTACCTCACCTCTGTCCACGCGCAGGGTGTTCAGCTCTGGGGTGGCCCTTCGTGGACACGACAGGCCCGATTCGCCCACCCCTTCGTGAACCTGGTCGCTTTCTCCCCCGGCGAGAAGTACATCGTCACCTGGTCTAACCGTCCTATCTCTATCCCCGATGAGGGTCATCCCGCTCTCTCCATCGACGACCACGGCAAGAACTACGTTATCTGGGACATCGCTACCGCTACTCCTCTTCGATCTTTCGCTAATCTTGATCCCCCGAAGGTAGAGGATGGCAAGCCTCCGCCTAAGATGCAGTGGCCTGCCTTCAAATGGTCCGCTGATGACAAGTATGTTGCCCGTCTCAACCCCGGCCAGTCCATCTCCGTCTACGAGCTCCCCCGCATGAACCTTCTCGACAAGACCTCCATCAAGATTGACGGCGTTGTGGACTTCGACTGGGCTCCTGCCACCCCCAAGCGTGATGGTATCAAGGACTACGAGCAGCTGTTCTGCTACTGGACTCCCGAAATCGGCAGCAACCCCGCCAAGGTCGGATTGATGAGCATCCCCTCAAAAGAGGTAGTCCGATCCCTGAACCTCTTCAGCGTTAGCGATGCCAAGCTCCACTGGCAATCCGAGGCTGCCTACATCTGCGTCAAGGTCGATAGACACTCCAAGTCCAAGAAGTCCCAAGCTACCACTCTTGAGATTTTTCGTGTCAAGGAGAAAGGTGTTCCTGTTGAGGTCGTTGATACAATCAAGGATACTGTAATCAACTTTGCCTGGGAGCCCAAGGGTGACCGGTTTGCCATCATCTCCACAACCGAGCCTGTAGGCGTCACTGCCGTCCCCCCCAAGACTGCTGTCTCTTTCTTCTGCCCCGAGAAGGCCAAGAAGGGCCAGCAAGTGGGCAACTTCAAGCATCTCCGAACACTAGACAAGAAGAACAGCAACGCCATCTACTGGTCACCTCGTGGTCGCTTTGTTGTTATTGCCACCATTGCCAACCAACAGAGCTCTGACCTTGACTTCTTTGACCTCGACTTCGAGGGTGAGAAACCCGAGTCCGACAAGGATCTCACCGCAAACCTCCAGGCTATGAACACCGCCGACCACTACGGTGTTACAGATGTCGAGTGGGATCCTTCAGGCCGTTTCGTTGCCTCTTGGGCTTCTGCTTGGAAGCACTCAGTAAGCTATGTCTGCCAATTTTATTAAGATTCATATACTGACCTGATCTAGATGGAAAACGGTTACCACATCTACGACTTCAAGGGTGAGGCTCTGCGGGAAGAGCCCCTTGAAAAGTTCAAGCAGTTCTCGTGGCGCCCTCGGCCCGCGACTCTGCTCACCAAGGAGGAGCAGAAGGCTGTCCGCAAGAATCTCCGAGAGTACAGTCGTGTCTTTGAGCAAGAAGATGCCGACCGTGGTGCCTCTGCTGACTTGGCTGTGGTTGAAGCTCGCCGTCGCCTGCTCGAGGAGTGGCACTCGTGGCGCGAGTCTGTCGAGGCCGACGTGTTGGAAGAGCGCGAGGTGCTCGGCCTACCAAAGGATCCCCATGCTCCTTTGCTAGAGGCCTACACAAAGTCTCTGGAGGGCTCATCATCAGAGGCGGACCGGGTGATTGAGGAGATTGTGGAGGAGGTGCTTGAGGAAAGTGAGGAGATTCTCGCTTAGAGGGCTTCACTGCATTTGCATGAGTGATTTGCTCAGTATCTCGGTAGAAAACTGGTCAGGGCGAGGGGTCAAGTAATGAAATTCTTTTTCATGTTCACAGAAGGATAGGTCCGGCTCTTTGGACTCTCTAAAAGCATTTTTCCGGAGTAATCTATGTTCGTCTGTTTCACTCGGTCTTGGTGTTTTCTGGTGAATCGTTTCATACAGCTTCCCGGCTGGTACCTTAACTCTCAGTACAACAGCACACAACATAAATATATAGACCAAGTAGATGTGCATACATTTGAACAAAGTGTGTTGGGATACATCTTATTCTTACGGCCAAGGTAGATTAAGTAGAGATACCTTGAATCCATCTTCATTCCCCACGCGGGTGATCACCAATTTTGAACATGCTCAGTGGAGAAGAAAAATAAATGACATAAAGGTTACAAAGCAGCGATGCCTGAGTCTTCTATTATTTTGCATGAGCTCATACCGTTATGTGCTTATTTCACGGTTATCTGGGGTCACCCACGTTGTTTAGTTATTAGTACAGGTAGGTTTTGGTATATTGAGCCCAGCAGCAACAACCTTAGATATTGGTAATCCACAAGTCTTTCAATGGGGTTTCTTTCTCTACTCTTACTCCTAACAGTCCAATAGCCTTGTTCAAATATGTCAGTCCAAATAGCTTCCCAGTGACATGTTGAAGAACATATTATAACTGATAAACATGAAACAGAATGTTTCTGCTCTCGTTTAAGATAGCACGTTACTCCGTCTTTAATGCCTTCTATTATTGATCCATAATTAACTTTAACGAGACATTATATAGACTAGTGCGTCAATTGAAAGGCTTCTTAATGTGCATTCACGGCTTTAGCAAGTGCATACGCTTCTACGGTAGTGTTCCGCCTATACTTGGTGATGTTATTAAGTGCCCAAGGCCTATTGAAAAGTATTTACTTCGTATTAATAATAATCGAATCCGTTTGATCCACCAAATATAGCCGTGACTCGACAAAAACTGCGCTATGGTATGTGGTTACCGAGTGTGGTCACATACAGCCAGCCTGATTCACCTTGCGACGGCTACTGGCCATTGATTTCCGCCACTTCATATTAAATTGTCCTCGAATCATAGATACAATCCTGATTCTCAACGGTTCCCACTTGTAATTTAATAGTTGCTTTAAGAAGGGAGGGGATTTATCATGGTCTCTCATATTTAAACCATCAAGGGATCTACAATCAAGCCAAGTAGCATCACCAATCGCAAACTCCTCCTCTGTTCAAGACAAATTGGGGCCGATACCTATAACAGCATCTCTTGCCCTTCACGCGAGTTCATTCCCGCCAGTTATCTTACACAAGGCTCTTATTGTGTAAACTCGGTTTATACCCTTGGAAACGACTTGGGCGGCATTCTAGCCTCTGGTGGCCGCAGATCCAGTCGAAGCCTTTGAACAGATCCACGATTTTATCAAGTTTGACTTAGAAGCTTTCAGCCAGGTGTTGGAAACGAATTCCTCGTCGCATCATGCAAGGCGCACTCCTCGCCCTCTGTGCCATTGCTGCCATAACCAAAATCACAGCTTCTCCGGTAGATCCACTAATAGTCACTTCGATATCTATTACAGAAACTCCTCCGGTTGTCGCTACTGCTGTTATTCCTGAGGATATCAAAGATGTCATTCGAGGAGTCAGCAGTCTAGCTTCCGACATACTAATACACGCCAACAACATCGGGGGCGGCGGTGTAAAAGTTCAGGTTATTGGGGTACGATTTTTTTTTATTTTTTTTTTGCCTCTCAATGCAGTATCACTTGACCTATTTAACTTCCTGTATAGAACGCGTACCTTCGCTGTCGGGATATGATCGAAGGAGTTCAGCAGGCATTCAACAACATCAGCAGCCGGCCCAAGACCCTATTTGATTACGAAGACCAGAGGGGCATTTGTTACATGTTCGACTCGGTACGTAATGACTTTTGAGATATTTGTTTGTGTAAGACACGAAGAGGGGTGTGTGATGATGTTTAAAACAACCCTTGACCGACTAACATTCCTCGGCAAGTTCGGCATCAACCAATCGAAGCTCATTACTGTATTGGTCAAGGACCCAGAGAGTATAGCGAGCGATGGCTTCATCGAACACTTTAGAGATTGCTTTACCCGACTTCGACCTGCATTGGCCCGGTTTATTGATGAACTCTCACCTTATACGCCCAATTGCGAAGCTGAGATGCTGAGGAGAAAGGACCAGCTTGAGGTGGCATTCGACAATGCCATAGGAAGGATAGAGGATCACCGCAAGGGGCATGCCTCAGAACGCATTCCTCTGCCCTTGAACTGAGGTTATCATCTCGATGTATTTTTCTCTGGCTCGGGGGTCACCGCAATGCTGGCATCACCTCTTGTTGACGACTTGCGCATCTTTACCTACAGCGGATTGGACGTACGGTGGTGGCTCAAGCAGGGTTGACACTTATAGGCATGGATTGCAAGTTAGCAGACCAAGGGATGCTTGCCCTATCTGGGAACACACAACTTTTTACATGATACACGATATGATGAAATACATGATCAGCCTAAAGGAAAATGTAGGATCTGGCACGTCAGCTAAGCAGGTCTGCTGGAATTCTGTTTATCATGCGTAGAAATAACAGGAGGATTGGCAATGAATCCTTCAAGCGACATTCGAAAAGGAATTGGATTTGATACTTACGTCGAGCTTTAAATTTCCTCATCTTTTTTGTAACCTTCTCGCTGACCAGCGGACGTAAAGCCCCTGTCATTGCGATTTAAGATTTAACTGAATTGTGATTTCAGCCGAGATACAGAGTACAAAGGTTGGGTTCGGCAATTATACTAACTTAATAAGAATCAAGATTTAACAAAACTGAAAAACAAAAGAAGAAGTGGCATCTTCAATTTACTTACCCTAAAGTTCGAAGCTCAATCCAGTAGCGCCAGCATCGACCATTCAGGGAAGGGCGGGACGGGAAGTGAGAGGGTCCCCGAAGCACGGACCACTTGATCTGGGGTGCGGACAAGCAAATTCACAAAAAAGAAAGCAGGCCGCGAGGACGGAGTATGTACAAGCTACAGTGTGAGAAGTTCACGTCAGCAAGGTCAGCGATTATCATCACCTCATATCAACAAATTGAAACTGTTACTACTGCATTACTCCTGTCTATCATTGAAAGGTGAACCTTGTTTTTGGCTGTGATTCGACCACTCGAGGACCAGCACAGGTGGCTATCAGATACATACGACTGAACCCAGGGTACTAGGTACCTAAGGTAGGTAGGTACTAGTTATTTAACCAAATGTGTAGCTCGTACCTTGATGCCCTCAGAAGATACCGCATAGTTTCATCCTCATCATTTCCGGCATGTTATTTCATGACAATGCAAGGAGAATATGTGATCTGACACCCTCTTTAAATCGGGCGTCCCAAGAATCCGGCTTTTTTGCGCTGTCTTATATCGAGTCCTTGATAACAGTGCAAATGGGGAAGGTCTGGATCACCTACTCCGTACAGTGAGAACTGCACGAAACACGGCCCCCATACCTGTCCGAAGCCACAGCCCCTCTCTTTCCCTGACCTTCTTTTCCATTTGCTGTCCGTGCCACGCCGGTTTGCCCACACTGAGAAACGTACCTGCCCCCGAGTGGTGTCAGCAACGGTCCAGGGCAGGGCAAAAAAAGAAGGAGCGTCGTGCTGGGACTCCTTGCCCAACCTTTCCTCCCGTATTCCATTTCCAACCTCCATTCAATTTTCTATCTTCAATATCCGGTTTTCCTTTATCTCTATCTTCAAAGCAACATTACTATCATATTCTGAACCTTTCTCACGAGCAAGCCTCCGACTTGAACCTTTCTCGCCCCTCTTTACCGCCGATTTCGAGTCCGACTCCGCATTTTCCCACGTCTCCAGCAGTGTGGTGTGACTTCATTCTGCATTGTTACAACCCTTTCCGTTCCATCCTCTCGACGTCCCGTCTGGCATGGCCATTGCCGCTCCACGGCCACCGCCCTGAACTCTCGAGAAATTGGTTAGCGGGTTCCATGTGATCGACCACATTGTCAAACAATAACCGAAAATGCTGCGACGACCTCCCGGCGAGGGACGTCGGCCCTCACAGCAACAGAAACTCTTACTCGCCTTTGCTATTATCCTTCTACCCTGGCTACAGCTTGTCGACGCTCAGCAGCAGCATCGACCAGCCGGCGAGCGTGCCTTACCTCAGCTGCAACGCCCCGGTGGCAGCAGCCAGCAGCTAGCCGACGATGCCGCCGTACGTCAGTGGGCTGCTACGCCCATTGACGCGACCAAGGCGGCACGCGAGACTGTCAGGAACGTAAAGCGAGCTTCCACCCTGAAGCAACGCCGGCCTCAGCAGAAAAACGAACCTATCCGCAAGAACCGAAAGAGAGAATATGAAAACATACTCATCCCTGACGATGCGAGCGCCCTCGCAACTTTGGCTCCGGCTCAGTCCGTAGGAGCACCAAACCCTTCACGACATCAACGGTCCAGCAGTGTTCCCGCTTCTGGGCTCGCGTCGCCGCAGATTGCGCGGAGTCTGAAGGATTGGGAAGTAGAAGACTTTGTTCTTCTGGCGACCGTCGATGGAGACCTATACGCCAACGACAGACGAACCGGAAAAGAACGCTGGCATCTCGAAGTCGACCATCCCATGGTAGAGACCAAGCATTACCGTTCACAGCAATCTATTCTCGACGATAACTATCGCCCAGTCGATCATTACGTTTGGGCCGTCGAGCCTAACCGAGATGGCGGAATCTACTTATGGGCTCCAGATTCTGACCAGGGTCTCATCAAGACGGGCTTTACCATGAAGAAACTGGTCGAAGAACTCGCCCCATACGCCGACGACAGTTCCCCCGTTGTATACACTGGCGATAAGAAGACGACAATGATCACCTTGGATGCAGCTACCGGAAGAGTTTTGAAGTGGTTCGGTTCCACAGGTTCTCATGTAAATGAAGCGGAGAGCTGCTCGCGTCCGGATACACTGTATGATGCAGACAGTCTGGAGTGTAGCTCTACTGGCACCATCACGCTGGGCAGAACTGAATACACTGTTGGTATTCAGAGACGCGATGATGGCCTTCCCATTGCTACCCTCAAGTACTCCGAATGGAGCCCCAACAACTATGACAGTGATCTTTTCCAGCAACATCACTTTTCTCTCGATAATAAGTACATTACAAGTCAGCATGACGGCAAGGTTTATGCATTCGACTACGCAAGGTCTGGAGAGGCAGAGCCTCTGTTTAGCGAGCACTTTGCGGCACCGGTAGCTCGAGTTTTCGATGTATGCCGGCCAGGAGATGCAACATCTGAGAGCAATCCAGACCTTGTGGTCCTCCCTCAGCCGCTAATGCCTTCACAAGACGAGACCATTGCCCGTATGCGCAGCAACAGTATCTTTCTCAATCAGACCCGAACTGGAGACTGGTATGCCATGTCTGGCCGATCGTACCCCCTCATTATAGATGCCCCCATCGCCCAAATCTCTCGCCCCGACTGGTGGGACATCGCTCCCGCTTGGGATACAATTAACCAAACCAAGTTGTCGAAGGTTTTGGTTGGCACCCATTTCCTTGACAACCACAACAAAAGAGGGGGCCCACACCCCCCCAGTTTGCCCGCTGGTTCGATTGAGGGACCCGGAGTGTATGAGGTGTACGAAGAGCATGAGGACATGGAAAACGACTCACAAATCCCAATGGACCTGGATATTTCGGACGAGCCTACCTTCATGTCTCAGGTCAAATCGATACCTCGAATTGCTGCCCAAAGCGTCAAGGATTTCATCACAAACCCTGTTGTAATCATCATATTCGTCTCAGTATTGTATTACAACGAGAAAAACATCCGCCGACACCTGAAGCGCGGAAAACGCAGGGGATTCTGGAGTGAACTTCATAATCTCTTGGGTTTCGCGGAAGCCGACACTATCGAGGAGGATGTGGGTGACGGCGAGAGCAGTGACACGGAAGGCAACGTTGACAACACGACCGAAACAGCCACCGAAGAAGAGAAGCCAGAGACATTGAGAGAGAGTTTTGAGGAGAGCACAAAAGAGCTCCCTGTACCAGCCCCTGAATCGTCAAAGTTGAAGCCTGAGACATTCCCGCAGACACCCGTTAAGGAGGTGGAGCTGAGTGACAGGGAAGCAACTCCCAAACCTACGAAATCAGCAGCTGAAGTGAGTGTCAAAACACCAATTGATGCTCATAGTACCCCTCAGAGCCAAGGCAAGACCCCGGCGGCTAATAGCAACCAGAATGGCGTACCTCCAGAGAAAAAGAGGAAGGCTCATAGAGGGCGCCGTGGCGGTGTTAAACACCGAAAGGGCCGGGCTCAAGAAACATCACAGTCTCGTGGTGATGACCCTGCTACGGCTACTGTCGAGGACGCTGTGAACAACGCCAAGAAATTAGGTGAAAGACCCAGTCTTGAGCCTGATGTTATGACCGTACACGACGACATGCAATCTGTAACGGGTTCCATCATTCGTATGGGAAACATAGAGGTGAACACGGATGAGCAGTTAGGTACGGGCAGCAATGGCACCTTGGTGTTCGCTGGCAAATTTGATGGTAGGGCGGTGGCTGTCAAGCGCATGTTGATTCAGTTCTACGACATCGCGTCTCAGGAGACTAGGCTTCTGAGGGAGAGTGATGATCATCCAAATGGTAAGAATCTTGAAACATTAAAGAGTAAGGCTTCTAACATCTTCAGTCATTCGGTACTACTCGCAGCAGATGCGTGATGGATTCCTCTACATTGCCCTGGAGCGCTGTGCTGCTTCGTTGGCCGATGTTGTTGAAAAACCCAATTATTTCCGGGATCTCGCCAACGCTGGCCGACACGATTTACCCAACATCCTCTATCAGATTACCAACGGTATTAGCCATTTACACGAACTCCGAATCGTCCATCGAGATCTCAAGCCGCAAAACATTCTGGTTAATATGGGCAAGGATGGTAAACCAAGAATGCTGGTGTCTGATTTCGGTCTTTGTAAAAAGCTAGAGGGTGGACAGTCGTCCTTCGGTGCGACTACTGGCCGCGCAGCTGGAACATCTGGTTGGCGTGCTCCTGAGCTTCTGCTCGACGATGACGCCCGAGATGGTGCCATGATGGAGGCGAGTACACAGAGCGGCTCTGGCTCGGTCTTGCTCGACGACAGCACAATACCTCGACGTGCTACACGCGCCATTGACATTTTTTCGCTCGGATTGGTATTTTTCTATGTCTTGACCAATGGATCGCATCCCTTTGACTGTGGCGATCGCTACATGCGGGAAGTCAATATTCGAAAGGGTCAGTATAACCTGAGCCTTCTCGACTCTCTCGGCGATTTTGCCTATGAAGCCAAAGATCTCATCGCGTCCATGCTCGAAGCAGACCCTAAGAGACGACCTACTGCGAAAGACATCATGGCCCATCCCTTCTTTTGGTCCCCCAAGAAGAGATTGGCATTCTTGTGCGATGTATCGGATCATTTCGAGAAGGAACCGAGAGATCCACCATCACCAGCACTGGCTGAGCTTGAGAGGCACGCAGCGAGTGTGACCAGGAATGATTTCTTGAAAGGGCTTCCTCGCGATTTTGTCGACTCTCTTGGCAAGCAACGCAAATACACTGGGTCTCGCCTCCTCGACCTACTTCGCGCTTTGCGAAACAAGAAGAACCATTATGAAGACATGCCCGACGCGCTCAAACGGGCCGTTGGACCTCTCCCTGAAGGATATCTGGCGTTTTGGACGGTACGGTTCCCTATGCTGCTGCTGACCTGTTGGAACGTTGTATGGAACGTGCAATGGGAGAAAACAGACCGTTTTCGTGAGTATTACGAGCCCGCGGCTCTGTGAAGAGTAGGATATTGCAGAAGCACTGGGGTTATTCTTTGGGTTTGAGACTGAGTTGGCCTATGGTTGTCAGATTTTTGGAAAGGATGCTTTTAGGTAGATAGTTATTCACTAGTGAACAATGTCAAGACAATAAGCGATCACTATCATTCTTCTCTCATCGTATCTGTGCAGTTTGTTATGCGTGGTCTCCTGAAACTATCCGAACCGAGACGAACTGAACTTGAACTTTGTAGACGCCTATCAACAGTTGATAGTTCCACTGCCATCCTACACTACCAGTACCTACTGTTTCGTCTCAACCCCTAGGATGTCTCCAATGTCAAATCACCTCGCTTGCTACGTCATTACGTTTATCCAGTTTGAAATTCGAGACCATTTCCTTTCCAATGACAGTTTGGATTGTACATGCTGATCCGACACTATTCATCCATCCAATCTATCAAATACGAACTTTATCCCCACTGCACCAAAACCTTCTTACCCTTTTTACCCCCTTTCTTCTTACCACTGGCCTCTTCATCCTCGGCAGGCTCTTCACCTGCTGGTGTACTCGGCCCACTTCCCCACTGGAAGCCCGTCTCGCGATGTCCGTAGTCACGTCGTACGGCGCGGCCGTTGCCGTAGCCAAAGATTGTAGTCGTGGGCTTCGGCGCGGTGGGAAGAGCCGGGAAAGCATCTTCACCGGTGGGACGAGGAGCGGGACGGGGTCGGTTAAGGGTTGTGGATTGTGAGGATGAGGGGGTAGGAGTTGTCCAATTGGAGCGAGAGGACGAAGAGGAGCCGCCGGCTGAAGGCAGAGATGGAAATGCGGAGGAGGATGCTGGAGGAAGGTTGACAGCAGGACGAGCGGCCCACGATGATGGGCTGCTTGAGGATACGGGGGCAGGACCGCCGAGCCTTGTGCTGTTCTTGAGCTTAAGGACACGGTTTGAGTATTTCTGAGTAACCTTTGCATTAGGAACAGCTGGGTTTGCAGATGCTGCGTTGGCCCAACCACTTGAACTTGAGGTCGCGCCGTGCATTCCACTGAGGCCGGGCAAACTGGGGTAGTCCTCATTGATGGCACGCCAATCTTGCCAGGCTTTGCGGAGCGCATCGGCTTTAGCCTTGTCTTCGTACAGATCTGCGACTTCTCGTACCAGCGTGCCAAGAGCGTTGGAGGAGGTGTCGGCGAAGAGGGTGAAGAAAGCGTCGATGAGCTGTGGTGCAGTCAGACCACCTTGACGGTATGAGGATATGTGGTTTCGGAATGTGGCCATGCGCTGGGTATCATTGCCAAGAAGGTTGGATGCTCGCTCAACCACGGCACCGTGGCGCACAAGTCGAGCACGCTCCTCTGGGTTAAGGTTTGCTGGATCTACAACAGTAGCAGACTCGATGGGATTAGCAAGGTTTGTCTGACTAGCACGAGGAGTGTTCGATGAGCTGCCACCTCGAGGCTGCGACGAAGCTTGAGCTGGTGTGGGTGAAGGGGCAGAGAGCGAGCCACCAAAGGTTCGGTTGGACACAGACTGAGCAGAATGGATGGCCATCTGCCGCTGGAAAGCTATTTCATCGCGCCGCATAGGTTGGGCTGAGCTGACAGGGACCGGTTCCGCATTAGGGTCACGGCCTCGGTTTCCTCCCCTTCGTCCATCTCTACCTCCACGTCGTCCTTCTTCCCTACCGCCACCGCTGCCACCGCCTCTCTCCTGTTGGTATGGTGTCCGAATATCGAATCCTGAGATGTTGACCACTCGCGCGTCTCTGCCTGATGCCTTGCCTCCGTGTTCACTCAATTGATGAGCCTGCAAATCCAGCTCCGACTCGAATACCACGAATTTCTTTTCTAAACATTCTCGGTCGCCGCAAAGGTAATGGTCCTTCTTGAAATGCTCTTCAAGCGAGTTGTAGTCAAGATAGTAGTGAGGGTGCCTCGAGTCTCGCCTATCGCAAATAAAGCAACGTTCATGCTTCATTCTGCAGTGCTCGTACAGCTTGTCGTCGTCATAAAAGCGCTCTCCACAGAAGCCACACAAAGGGTGGCCTTTGAAACCTGTCTGGTCAGCCGCACCGGGCTTGTCGTCTCCATGACGCATGTGCTTCTCTAGTTCCTTATCCGCGAATAGCTCATGCTCATGTGTGAAAACCCTCTTGTTACGAGTGCAAAGATCACACATGCGCTTGCGGTGAGCAGACTTGACATGACGGTGCAGATCGGGCCAGCCTAGACCAGCGAAATCGCATGACGGGTCGGGGCAGTTGTATCGTAGAAGGAGAACTGTGTCACCAACAATATCCTCTTTCGTGTACTTGATACCGATGTTGCTGTCGGTAGTGGTGATGTCCTTTTCCGAGTATTCCTCGAAACGTTTCTCGGGGTCGTCGGTAAAGATGACATAGGGCGCCGGGGTCTGGAACAGCGTCAGTGACACAGCCCCTGTCAGGAGGCGAGGGAAAGGAAGCTTACACGACAGTGAGCGCAATCCTTCGTCTTATAAAGAGCTCTCATGCGCAAGCCGCATATATGGCACGTCGTGTGGTTGCAGGGCGCAATAGAGTGGTGAGCGACTGGGTTGGCGCAGATGAAGCACACTTCGCCGTCCTCATCTTCAGCTGCTTCGGCTGCCTTGCCTGCAGCCATTGCATGGGCTCTAGAAGCCGCGGCAGCGACATCTTGAGCTGCTGGGTTGGCGGGAACGTTGGGGACGTTGGAATTGTTACCACGACCACGTCGCTGGCCTCCTCGTCGATTCTGGTTTCCTTTGCCTCGGCCTCTTCCTCTGTTGCGCTGGCCGTCGCCTTGGGGTTGGGAGTCGGAGACTGATACTCCAACGTTGTTGTCCCCTTCCGGTGGAGCCATAACGAGCGGCTCAATCTTCTAGAACCTGATTTCTTTGCTGACGTGGGTGAGGTGGAAACGAAAGGCAGAGCTATGATTATGTCGCTCGTACGAAGGGTTGTCGAGTTGTCAAGATGGATAGCTACAGGTAGATTAGAACTGTAAGGAAGCTTCTCGTGAGACCCAAGATATTATCTTGCCGTTGTAAATAGTAAATGGTCGTAGTTTCAAGGCAAATCGCTAAGAAGCGAGGTGGTGATGTCGACCAGATTTTTATTTGGGTGTCTGTCTCTCATGGCGGGGCATTACTCCTAAGAGTGACGGAAACTGCCCTGCCGTGGGGGGCGTGGCGGCTGAACAAGCCACTTCTCTTAGCATCTGTGGCTGAGTAATTCGGTTCAAGACTCACCGACAGGGCGATACTCGAATTGATTTCCCTGATTGGCTTTTGAACTGTCATTCAATGCTGGGAGTCACCGGCAAGGCAAATCCCCCGAGGAATAACGGGATTGGCATAGCTTCCACTGACTCATCCAAGCTCATCGTGATCAGACACATTCTTGAAGAAACGACCATTGCTATTGCAAATTGCAGATCGACTCATGCTTGTGGGCTTACCTTGAAGGGATCATTCTCTATTCGAGCCGCCCACCTTCGCAGCCGGATCCAAAAGTGAGTCTTTTTCTTCGTCCCTTAATTTTGGATGTCAAGTCTTTGTTGATTGGAAATTGTGTGTCTGGACTCTCCGACGTAACAGCCTAAGTTAAGCTGTGAACGAAACGTAACCACATTGCATTTTCATTTTATTCATTACCTGATTTTCACGGCCATTAGACACCATTTAGTTTTCCCAAAATTATCCACAAAAGAATCTCACTTAGTCAAAATTATATAGTACCTAGCCCATCAAACCATGGGTAGAAACTGTCCCAACCGAGCCCCATTGACCAATTGATAGCTCCCAAGCTCATAAACCAACTTGCGAGCATAATCCTGTTGCGGTGCGCTATTGGTGGCCTTCTTCGATCTGAGACCTAATACCCCTACTGAAATCACCCGGTATGCTCCCCTTTTCCCATATGCTGTTGATCGCCGCCAAAGGGAATAAATGAAACATGAGCAAACCATGAATGCCGGTTACGCCGCCGCGCGCCCAGAACGCTGTCATCGAAATCCTCGTAGAGTTTCCATTTGTCGTTGTGTAAACATATCTACTCTTTTCTTTACTCTTCGCCAACAGGGTAAAGGTGATTGCCAATGTCCTTGTTCATCCGGAACATGTCCACTCTCGTTTGCTTGAAAACTGCCTGCATCTTGTCATCGCATATGATTTGGCGCTTGTCCTTGGGGTCCTGGAGTTCGTTTGCTTTGATGTGTTCCCAGAGCTTCTTCACCACTTGAGGCCGAGACAGCTGCAGGTGTGTAAGCCGATCATGATCATTTCTCTCTGTGAGGTAAGTTCGGTAAGGAATTCACATACTTGGGTTTCGCCAACGAGCTCGGAAAGCGTCTCGCTCAGATTGAAGGGCTTCTGGAAACCGCCACCAGCCTTCCTCTTCTTGCCGACCTCGCCATCCCCTGGCTCTAGGTCGCTGTCATCATCGGCCTTGACCTTCTTTGCGCTCTTCTTGCGTGGTGCAGCCTTCTTTTTGGTCGGCTTCGCTTTATCACCACCCCCTCGAGTCTTGCGTCCTCTGGCTAGGCTGTTCTCCTGCGCCTGCAGTTGAGCGGCGAGTCGAGCGTCTGCATCTTCGGCCGAGGACGATCGCTTAACCTTCTTTCGCGAAGGTTCTGGCGTCGCGGATTGTTCGGTCTCGCCTACATCAGAGGTACCGTTGGCGGCGGAGTCAACCGTGGAGGGAGGGGCAATGCCATTGTCGGCTCCAGAGACGGCATCAAAACGAGCTTCGATCAATCGCTTAATGGCGTTCTACCGTGTGCAAGTTAGTAAGATTGAATGCATAAAAAAACAAGATCGCGTCATAAGGTGCGGAAAAGCAACATCAGTTGTGCTTGACTGCGTACCTTCTGTTCGCTAAGATCTTGGCCGCCAAGAGCATTCTCCAAACCTTGCCGGATCTTCTTTCGCGAGATAGTCTCGAGGTCGGACGTCTCAAGAATGTCGTCGATGATGGCGGTATAGCGCTCGAGCTCTTCGGTAGTCACTGTTGTCGTGCGGTGTCAATGTTCGTCCGAGGTTGCGAAGGGGGTCTGTGCCAAGGGTGCCGGGGCAACTTACAAGGGACACTCATGATGATGATGACGATGATGTTCGCAAAACGGCCACCGTGGGCTGTGCAGAGTTGTACAGGAGAAGATTGCGAGTAGAAGCGGCTCGGGTACAGCTGTAAGACGAGAGGGGCCTCAAGCAGCGGGGGTATGCGCAAACAAACAGGCGCCTGCAGCCGTTTGTAAACGAAACAAGAACACTGGAATGGGATCGCGGCAAAGAGGAAGAATGCGCCGTTGCCCGCCGGTATCAAAGCATGTCCCAAGTTAATTGCGCGCGTGTGCTATGGGCAAGGCGGTTGGCGGATCCGTCAACGCGATCAGATATAGAGGACGATGGTTGGTCGCGCAGGTCCCGCGGTCGGTCGATTGCAGTGGACAAGCCGCGGCATGGGAGGAGGGATAAGGTAAGAGGTTGATGAACAATGACCAAGATGAATATGGTCTATAAGGCAAAAAACGAGATACAATGGGAAGACTACTGGGAAGCTACCTTAGGCTTGAACTGAGTGAAGGTATCGCGAGCTTACGTCGAACTGTCGTGCATGGATCAAGTTAATGTTCACACGCAACCTTGGAAGTCACCTCGAGAAAGGATTAGCAAGCCACCGATCTCTGTCCGATGAGGCTGCTGAGGCTCGGATGTCCGTGGCTGATGACTTGGGGCTTGGCCAATGAACCTACGGGAGACCTGGCTCAGCGGCTCGATGAGGTAAGGCCTGAGACGGGAGTAAGCGTGCTTCATCCACAATTAGTCGCCTAGCAGCCCTAGGTCTTTCAGTGCCATTGTCTCTGTCTAAGTCACGTGGGGTATGTCTCTTGTCTACATTGTGCAGGGCCGCCGGGATTGAGGTAAATTTCGCTATTTGCTGAACCACGATGACCAACAAATTTAGTGCAAGATAAAATAATATATATGCTGTTTTTTAACGTTACTTTCATGTAAAAACTCGACTTAATTTCTCAAAAACAAGTAGCCAAGATTCTTGTATTTACGGTACTCCAACTCAACTGATCTCGTCCTACCCCCACCCACAGTACAATTGGAGATCTCCCCACTCAAGCAAGTGCTTGGCAATTGGTCCCCTGGCAGCGTAAGCACTTATGTAGATAGACGTGGTACTCGTTTAATGATTCTTGTGAGACTTTTATTTTTGTAAGTATAAACACAGACTCAATATTGATCATCCTGTTGAATTCCATCCCTTTCATGTCTCAGAAAAAGGTGCCTTCTGTCCCAAGGAGCACGGGCACATATGGTTACTAAGTTAAGCTCCGGCTTTCGGGCGATCGATTGCCCCGCGTTACCGAGAGGTTACCCCGTGATTGTATGATATGAGGTAATGAGTGCTTCGATGTCATAAACCTTGGACTACCCAACGTCTCTGTTGTACGGTTTACTACAGATCTTAACACCAGCGACTTCATCTCAATCTCAAAATATGCCATTGCCTGCGAGACCTTTCGACGCCATTAGCCAGGCGTTCCCTCCCAAGCCTCAATTCACGGAGGCCAATGTCCCTGATCTCACAGGGAAAGTTACCATTGTTACCGGAGCAAACACAGGAGTTGGCCGTGAAGTCGCTCAAGTTCTTTACAGCAAGAATGCTACCGTTTGGGTCGCTGCTCGCAGCGAGGAGAAGGGTCGAGCTGCTATTGAGGACATCAAGCAGCAACATCTTGCGTCCAAGGGCGTTATTAAGTACCTCAAGCTCGATCTTGCTGACTTGACAACTATTGAAGCATCAGCCAAGGAATTTCTCGCAGCTGAGAGCAAACTCGATCTTCTTTTCAACAACGCAGGAGTTATGATGCCACCAGAAGGCTCAAAGACTGTGCAGGGATACGAGCTTCAGCTTGGAGTTAATTGTTTGGGTCACTTCTTGTTCACCAAGCACCTCACATCTATCCTTCAGTCAACAGCCAAGTCGGCGCCCAAGGATTCTGTTCGTGTAATCTGGGTGTCTAGTTCGGCAGCTGATGTCATATCGCCCAAGGATGGCTTTGAACGCGATAACCTGGATTATCATGAGCCACGCACCCTAGTACACAAGTACGGTACTAGTAAGGCTGGCAACTTCTATCACAACACTGAGTTTGCTAGAAAATACAAAAAAGATGGTATCGTTAGCGTGGTATGTTATCTTCAATTCAGTATTAGTGTTATGTGCACTAACATGCCAGTCTCTCAACCCTGGTAACTTGTCGAGTGAACTCGATCGTACCTCACCATGGTGGATGTACTATCCCAGAGTCTTGACTACCTACGCGCCCATCTATGGCGCTTACACTGAGCTTTTTGCCGCCTTTTCTTCGGATATTACAGTCGAGAACTCTGGTATCTGGGGTAAACATTCAGCAACTCTTTGATGCAAAACTATGTAGGCTAACAGTCTCCAGTGGTTCCGTGGGGTCGATTCATGCCTATCCGGCCAGATCTACAAAAAGGGGCTTTGCCCGAGTCTGAAGGCGGCACAGGTATGGCAGAGATATTCTGGAAGTGGTCTGAAGATCAGGTCAAGCCTTACTACGAAAGCTGAGCGAGGCGTTAATAACTGCGCTGCACATTTGAAGCCTTTAATGGATAATAATTCGCGGGATTCCTTGTAATAGCATATGGAATAGGCGCCATGTTCTAACCTAGGCGCCATATCGATCATTGACGCCAACATGCCCAAGTGAAGAAGCTAAACCTGAATCTAGGTCTCTCAACAAGTCTCCCCAGAGCAGACCACCCGGCGTGTCTGCCGTCCAGAACTCGTCACCTGGTATATCCCCCAAACCTGCACTGGCCAAAGCCTCTTCGCCAATACTCATGACTTGGTAATTACTTGGTCCCGATGATGTACCTGTCGCTTCAGGGCTCTCCTGAGTATCGGCCGGTATTGTCGCAGGGATAACAATGCCGAGCCTTGCACAAAAAGCTTGCACGAGCTCCAGACATTTTGTCTTGAGACTGCGGGCCAACTGTGCTCCTCCTTGTGAGCCAGACATCTCGAAGACTCGTGCAGCTCGCGTAAGCGTCTTTCGTGCTGTAGGTGACAACGGGCAGATGGGATAACCACAGGCGAAACCAGCTAGCGCAAATGTTGCGATGCGTTGCCAGCCGACGACTTGGAACCACCCAGTGAGAATCTCTGAATCACTGATCACCTGATGCAACATATTCGTGATCATGACGGCAGAATTTACGCAGGTAATGCAGTGATTGTCGCTATTAAAGGTACCCAAAGCGGGTGTCGGCAGAAACGAGTTGAACGTTCGCATGAGCATAATGAGTAATGAGTGGTAGTCTAGTTCCAAGACGAGGCGTTGTCTCTGTAGCCATAAGGGATCAGTCTGGCTAAGGTTGAGCATAGAACGGTCGACTGAGAACGGCACGCCTTGTACGCGCGGTGTCTTTAGGCTCTCAGGTAGCTCTTCGACCCATGCTTTGAGACGCTTAAGCTGTTCATAGAGATACTTTGCGCACTTCTCGCGTAAGGTCGGATGTTCATAAAAGTCGGATTGGTCTATCTCCGCCAGAACATCCTCCATCACAGTCGCCAAATCCACGTGGATCTCGCGAATGGTTTGAAAGAGTCGTTGCCTCTCGTGTTGAAAACGAAGCCAATTGATGTCGGATGGTCCAGTAAGATTAAAGTTTGGACCTACAAGCTGAGCGATTTTGTCAGATTCCGGGTTTATTTGATCATACCGATGAGAATCAGGAACTGCAAAGGGACGGCCCAGATGTAAAGCGAGCTGCGTATCTAATGTGATCAAACACCTCCACACTCTGGGGCCTACCCTCAGGGAAGTCGAGTCATTGTTAGCCAGGGCATCATGATCGTCATCCAGTTGCAGGCCTAGGGATTCTGCCGCTGCCACCGCCGATCGAACCACCATGTAGGCCGAGTTGACTTGATTGAAGGCCAAAAGATATATGGCACTGAGAAAGTAGCACTGAACGGACTTCAATATCGGAGCTTCCAGGGTATGGCCCATCGCCTGCTGTGCTTGAAGGTAGAAGTCATATCCAGGCTGATCAGGCATGCTGACAGCGCCAGGAGCCGTGTACGAGGACCCGAATTGAATGCATAAAGCGATGACAATGTCCACCAACGGGCAGGCCTGTCTCGTTCCGTTACCATGCCATAACGAGTCGTAATGTCGTCGGAACTCAGCTTCTTCGAGCACGGGATAGACAGCGTGATATCCCTGCCAATAGAGGTCAAGCAGCGCGTCCTGTTGCTCGCGCTGTAGCCGGTCGCAGTTTGGAGGAGTCGAAGTTACCGACACGGCTGGAGTTGGTGGACAATCATTCTCAAAGTCCATCTTGGTGAATGTTGATAGTCGATAAATGAAATATGTAAGCGACGACGGCCCATGCTGGGTGCCAAGCACACGAACCCCTTTCCATCTTGGTGATCGTCTGCGAATAGATTCGTTATTTCTATTTGAGGGAGATGGACATAACAGCTTGGCCTCCAGTTGCTGGACCTGTGTCCTCAATCGTTGAACCTCCCTGAATGTTTTTTTAGCTTCGCGCTCATATACAAAACCAGACCCAGACCTGCCTCGTCGCTGCTGCAACGCTTTTGAAGTCATCGCGTCCTGAGTTTACACATTCTCTGTTGGCCTGCTTGCAATTCCGACATGGTCGGGTAGAATCACATTTGACTCTGGTTAGACGACACCAGTCACAGGCGCGTGAGACTTGAGCCCTCTTGGGGCGGGGATGTGACGTCGGTGGGGAGGGAGGCTTCCCGCTGGAGAGCGAGTTCGAAGTGCTAATGTCAAAGGTTGTGAACATTGGAACCCTGGGTATGATCGATAGAGGCTAAAGTGAGGATTTGACATCTGCCGTCATGTGCCAACCTGCTCGCACCTGCTTGGCTCATTCATGGTGGGTGGAAAGATGAGTCAGGGATGCTCGTGTTAGTGCAAGCCAGCAACATTTGTAATCAGCAGGAAGTTTTGCAAGCGTCATAACCCACACGACGTGTTTATTTTAAAGGTCAAAGACTGGAAGATATACCATAATTAGTTGGTTGCTATTCTGAAGAAGTCAAGCTGCCAGAAACCTTTCACTTTATCAGATTCATCAGGAATCGTGGACAACGAACCCTAACAATTACTAGTCACTGTGTGTTGACGGACGATGAAAGACCGGCAACACAAGACGATCTTGCCATACGTGACAAATATCTTGTCTGAACATCTCTTTTATACTCTATTCTCGTTAAAAAACAGTAATAGTTGTCTCAATATTAGAGTGAGGCGTTGAGAATCTCAAAAACGAGGATATCGAAATATCAAGATGCGGCCAATGGTAGATCTCGTTAGTCCTCCGTGTCGCCAAATCAGGAAACCGGAGGAAACTCCGAAAACTCCTTATGGAAGCACCGCATCTCTGGATAGGTAGATAGATATCCTAAGGGGACAGAGATCACTTGGTCAACTCGATTAAGGGCCTGATTCCAAATCTGCAATTAAAGACATCTTGATATATCTTTTTCGGATAACTGACTACTAAGATGCCCTATCCCGAATTAGCACCTATTTCCGCCGCAGATAATAGCATATAA